>CAEGAF010068517.1:0-33879 GCA_903067075.1 Micropoecilia bifurca | reverse complement strand
ATCATTTCAGGGTCCGAGGCGTTTCCTGTTCCATCAGCCTGGGTTCTGGGAGGAACCGGACCCACCGGACCCACCGGGCCCCCAGTACCCGGGTTCTGGGAGGAACCGGAATCTGGTGTTAAAAAAGTTAATAATTGACCCACAAGGTGTCAATATCAATCAAATCCAGTGGAAAATATTCAAAACAATACACAGAAATGGAAAGTTTAACTTTTCTTAAACCCATTTCAGTATATAGACCAACGTTAATTTAACAAAAAAATTGGGGCAATCTTTACTTTAATACCAGCTGACTTAATTCAACACCGGCATTTTTACTGTGTATTCATTCTGAGTGGATCTGCAGCTGCAGTAAAGTTTGTACTGAAGTCTTATTGGATGTGATTGTTTAATACTGTAAGAAAGCAAACATGCTGAGGTTGGGCCTTTCTTATTGATGCTTTATTTGCAGTTATGTCATAGGGTTCAAAGAATTAATCAGAATAATTGGTTATTGAGATGATCATTAACTGAAGCATACAGACTCTTGATAAAGAGTGTTTGCTAAAAGAACAACATATTCAGAGGAGTAATGAAACCAAAACTGGACAAAATAAATGTACATTTCTCATTTGAAATAAAAAATATCTCAGTCTATAAATATGTTTTAGCATTTTAAATACAAAATGTATTTTCATCGGTCAGTTTTTCCTTTATTACAACACTAGGTATGTTACTCTGTCAGCAAAGGGCCTTTTTAGAGTCTGTTATGATTATTTGATTACTAAATTAGTCGACGATTATTTTAATAATCAATTAATCAGAATGAATCGCAAATAGTCAGATTAATCAGAATAATGTTTTAGGCCTAATAAAGTGTGATATAAAAAACTGTTACTCAAGCTACTTATTGAAACTAAACTAGTTTCAATAATTGCTTCATCACGATTAATTTGATTAATCATTACAGCGCTAATGAAGTGTAATAGCAATAACAAATAATATATAGTTATTTTACCCCAACAAAGTTTTCTTTTTAAATCTAAAATATCATTATAATTACTCAAAGTTGCTTACATCAACTAGAAATCCAATAAAATTAAACTGATTGACCAGATAAGACAGAGAATTTGTTTGCTTCTTATAAAAACTGTAAACATGTTGACGATTAATCGCTATCTGATGCTCAAGTTAATGATTAATCAGTTACCAAAGTAGTGGACATTTGTTCCTATCATCTATTAATGAAGCATAATATCAATAAAAATAATGTATAGTTATTTTACCCCAACAAAATCGTCTTTTTAAATCTTCAGAAGTTTAATTGTAGTTGCTCAAAGCTGCTGACGGTATCCAGCAGTTGAGAAACTGCCTGTTTCATGTGTCACTGTCACTACCTGGTTTCTGCAGGTCATGCTGGCGAAACTAAACAGCAAAGATCACGTCTTCGCCATCAAGGTGCTGAAGAAGGACATCATCCTGCAGGACGACGACGTGGAGTGCACCATGACGGAGAAGCGGGTTCTGTCTCTGGCCCGCTGCCACCCGTACCTCACGCAGCTCTACTGCTGTTTCCAAACACCGGTCAGTGGCGCATGAACACACTCGGTCTGAGTAGGAATCCTCCTGGTTTAAATCTGTAATACTTTGTTTTTACTAATTTCATAAACATTGTTCTTACAAAAATGGCAAAGTTGTTTTATTAAAGTTTTTGCCTCATGTATGCGTATTTCAAGGCCTCACAGAAATGCTTTTTATATAGCTTTATGTAAATAGTTTGGGCTAAAGTTTTATTAAATATGATTGTTTAATACTATGAGAAAGTAAACATGCTCAGCTTGTGCTTTTCCTATTCATGCTTCATTTGCAGATGTTCTCTCTTAGGACTAGATAGCTTAATTGGGTTAATCGTGATGAATCAATTGTTGAAATAATCATCAACTAATTTAGTAATCAATTAATTGGAGTGTCAGACTCTAAAATGGGCCAAAAGAACAACATATTCAGAGCAATAATAAAGTCAAAACTGTACAAAATAATATATATATATTTTGCATTTAAGATAAAAACCAAATCTTAGTCTGTGTTTACGATTTACCCAGAAATCCTCAAGTAGCAGTTTTAGCTTCACCTGTTTCAAATACACTAAACAAATGTTATATTATTGCATTTTAGGCAATAAAATATTTATTTTTTTAAAGGATTTTAATTATTTTTTTAATTACATCTTTAGATGTATTTTTAATATATAAAAAACGCTTAAGTGATTTTGAGAAAAATCTGCAGTAAAAGCCCTTTTATCTGATTAATCGATTAATTGTCTGATTAATCGATTAATCTATTGCTAAAATAATTATTCGCCGCCCTAATCTATTTGCACTTCTGATGTATTTCCAGCTTTGTACACAAAAATACTTGTGTACAATGTATTTTGTCTTCCTTCAGATGATCTGTCTCTCTTCTCAGGAGGTAGAGAGACAGATCATCTGCATAAAGTTAAAGTTTTTAGCCCAATTACTTGATTAATCACCTGAATAATTGATTACTAAAATAATCACTACTTGCAACCCTAATTGATTTGCAGCTTTAAACATATTTCTAATATTTAATTAACTTCATTGGGTAAATGAAGAATCAGTAGAAAGCTTCTTTTAAAAAAAATCTGATTAATCAATTAATCGTCAGAATAACAAATTACTGAAATACCAGCCAGTGAGTCATGAACACACAGTCTGTGAAGGAATGAATGCTCCTCCTGATTTAATCCTGATTCATCCAGCTGTCTGGAAGTTGGTGTCATGTAACTCCTGTAAACACATTCTTTGTTTGCTCAGCTGAGGTTGTCAGGCTGGTATCAAGCGATGACGCAGCGGCGTTGCTAATCTGTGCGAGAATAATCACCTGTAGGCGGGAACAACACCGCCGCTGTTGCAACTCATGCACCAGAACGCTTCCTTGTTTTCAGGAAATTTGAATTTTCAGGTCATTCTGCGGTTTTAATTATGGATCTGTTGCTCCTGCCAGGGATTAATTATTCTGTCTTGGCAGATAAATACAGGAGTGTGTCGAAGTTTTTAATGGATTTCCTGTTCAATGTCTGTTTAAGCTGGTAGGTCCCAGTTACTGGTTAGGAGGAGAGGCAGGAAAAACATGGGAAGGAAGAGAGAGAATATGAAAGAGAGAATGAAGAAGGAATTAATAAAAGAAAGGAAGAAGGAAAGAAAAAATCAAGATTCAAAGAAGCAACTGAGGAAGCAAGAATAAAGAGAGAGGAGAAAAGGAATATAGAAGGAAAGAGAAAAGGAGAGAGAGAATGAGGAAGGAAGGAAAGAGAGAAAGAAAATAAGTCAGAGTTTCTGCAGAACTTTGATGTTGAGAAAACCAAACTATCAAAGACCAACCAGACAAGAAGTACTGATGGGAAACTCTGCAGCTTTTAGTTTGAAGTTGTGATTTAGATGATGATTTATCAGACGAGGACGAATTTAAGACAAATAATTCAGTAGGATCTTGAAGACCTAGCAAACCAGCACCATACTGAGTAATTTAAATTCTCTGTGGTGATTCAAACATTCTTACCTGAGCTGTGAACACTGTATTTACATACTTGAAAAAAGACGCCTTATGACCCTTTTTCTTTCTGTTTTATGTTAAATTAAGCTAAACTTTTCCTGTTTTAGGTCAGTTAGAATCACCAAAATAATTTAAATTTGCTGAAAGATAGATGGGGAAAATTTTGCTTTAAAAATAAATGGTGAAAGAGTGAAAATAAAACAAATCATGGATGTTTTGTGATGTTAATATATTTTTTAATCAAATAAATAAATAAATGAATAATAGATTTTGCACAAATTCCAAGAAATATCCTTCCATCTTTTAAAACTCTTAAAAATACAAATCAGTTTAAAAAATCTGAACTGGTTCCTTGAAGTGGGATTTCCAGCTCAGGCGTTTCCCGTCTCATTCCCATCAGCTACTGTTTGCTGACACCGTTTTGATTACAGATTAGATAAAACACAAAGAATTACAGAAATCCAGATGACGTCTGAAAGCAGAAATGACTCTTAAAGTCTTGTAATGAATGTACCTCAGTGAAATCATATTTTTAGTTTCTAGGTGTCATTTCCTCGACTGGTCAGCAGGTGGCAGCAGATTTCCAGACTTTAATCTGACAGAATGACTCAGAAGAAGCCGGGTTTAGACACAGGAGGCCCATAATCCGCTGTAGATGCTCAAATCATTCCTGACCTACTTCTTCTTTCTGGGAAGAATTGATCTGATGGTGCGACTGGTTCTCAGTTCATTCTGCATTTCTTCGCTATCAGCTCCTTCCTGGTAATCACCGCAGACTTTGTCAAACATTATTGTGAAGCCACCTTGTGCAAAAGGTGTTAAATTATCTCAGATGTTGATTTTAGTCTGGCGTCTACGTAAATGCAGCTGTGGAAAGAGAAGCGGAGGAAATGAGTAAGGCTTGTGGTTACGTCTGTAGAGGCGGACACAGGTGTATTTTTAATTCTGCACTTTGTCTCCAATGTAGCCGTCTAAAAATTCTCTGAATAAATGATGCAACTTTTCTTTGGAAGTACAATATAAAATTGTACTTCCATACAATGGTATTTTATAATAGAAGTGCAGCTTGTTAGTGGCACAAAATACATTTAACTCAAACATTTATTGCATTTGCTACGACCGAACCAAAGTAGTGCAAGATTGTGACGTTCCTCTCCATAAAGAGCTAGAAGGTTTCATTTTACCTGCATCTCCTACATGGTTTGTAGAAAACAATACATTTTAGAGCTTTTTTTTTTCTTTCTACTCTTCAATAAAGGCCAGAATTGATTATTTGTTATGAGACTCCTGTAGGAAATCGGCTACATTTGATCTTATTTTGGCTGCACTTGATTTATTTTGGGATGTCAGCGAAAGGGGGGATTAAACACTAAAATGTCTGAAACACTTTTCAAATTTATGCCTCCAAACAAATTTAGATGGGACCTAATATTATTATTTTATACTTACATTTTGGTCTCAACTGCTCCTAAAAACAATCCAAGTACTTCAAAACCTCACCGAGCCATTTTTTGTAATAATTTTATGTTTTTGGGTGTCTGGAAAATGAGAAGTTTCTAAAACCTCCAGATTCTTAAACCAGACTACATGGTTACATAGCAACCGTACTGAAGCCCAGCTTGTTACCTAGCAACCCTAGCAGAACTCCAGTACCCCTGCAGATATTTGGTATAAATTAATTCTTTTAAGATATGTAATATTTGTCATGATTTGCTATAAAAATATTTGTATTTACTGAACATTTGTAGTATAAAAATACTTTAACCTTTAATTTAATTAATTTCTATTTAAATGAAATCAATAGATTTTAGTTAAAGTTGAATATATTGATTGTCACTTTGTTGCCATAATTTTTAAAATCTTTTAAAAAATCTTTTCTGCTACATTTTTGTTGGTTGTGCAGGAGGCACCACTTCTGCTTTTCAGAGAGTGGTGTTATGTGCACAGATGCACATGTAATTATGCATCTGCAGGCATTTTCAAACAGCTCATTTCGGTCAGAACTGATCAGGCTAAAATATCTTTATCTCACAATGGATTTTGTGCAAAGAAAAAAAAAAAAATATATATATATATATATATATATATATATATATTTATTAAACCTGTTTTTACCTGTCCTGACCTGTTCAAGGAAGAATAATAGGTCACCTTTAAAAAAAACAGGTACCATTTTCCATCCGCTTCATAATTATGCTTCACCTTTTTTTGGTTTGAGACATAAAATCCCAGTAAAACTCACTGAAGTTGGTTTCTAAAATAAAATGTGGAAAAGTTTAAAGGTTGGGAAAACTTTTCCATGTTCTTCCTCTTTCTTTTCCCCAGGCTGATGAACTGACTGATCGTCACCTGTAGACAATATCTATGGTTCATATCTGGATTTATTTGCAGTCGGCTGCACAGAAATTCATAAAACAGACATGTAAAATTTATGAGCAGCCATATTTGATCTCGTTCTGCTCACACGGTCACTGGTTCCTGCAATAACACTGCAGCCTGAGGGAGGCTGTAAACGTCGTCTCCTCATTTAGATTGTTTAATTTTTTAAATTGCAGGATCGTCTTTTCTTCGTGATGGAGTTTGTGAACGGAGGCGATCTGATGTTCCACATCCAGAAGTCCAGGAAGTTTGAGGAGGGCAGAGCGCGTTTCTACACGGCGGAGATCACATCTGCCCTGATGTTCCTGCACAGCAAAGGCATCGTCTACAGGTCTGAGGCAAAAACTCACCTCTGACCCCACAGACGTAAAACATCAGGTCACACAGGAGCCGCCGGGTTACAGAACATGCGCTAAGAAATATCGTATTTAAAAACAAATTCTTTCCAAGATTAATATGAAGATTATAGCCTTCGAAGCCGTAAAATGGAATAATTAGTAAATATTCAGACTCGATCTTTCTCTACAATACTCATAAGTTACATTTTATTTTAAAATTTTTAAAATTTTATTTTAAAAGCTAGCAAGTAATTGTAAATCCATGATTTCATTTTCATGCACTTATTGAGTTTTAATCAAGTTAGGTTGTATAGATGACAAAAAACATTGGAGTCTTCACACAATTCAGACTGTTTGTAAAATTTTTACAAAATTAAGATTTTTTTACAGAATTCTGTTTTTTGAGGATTATACCTCTTATCTCAGGGTTTTGACTTTTTTCAGGATATTCGATATTTTACAAAATTCAGATTTATTTTTTATGGAATTCTCATCTTTTTTTTTTTTACAAATTCTGGCTTTTTTACAGAAATAATTTTTCTAAAACAGAATTCAGATTTTGTTACATAATTCTGATTTACTTTTTTCTTATTACAAAATTCAATTTTAACAATTCAGATTTTTTTCTTTACAGAATTCAGATTTTTTTTTTATTCTGACTTGAAATTCAGAATTTTGACTTTTTTCCAGAATTTGACATATTTCTATGATGTACACACTACTCATAATTTTATGGGGTGTAATTTACAGAATAATGTCAACAAATTGAAAAAGTTTCGCCAAACGTGTCAATATTTTAAGAATGTGCTGAAAATGACCTGTAACTACCTTCATAAACTATTTAAACATCTGTTGTCCGAATCGGTGCAGAGGCTGTGTTGGACGCAGCTGAAGTCTGGTTCATTCCCACTTTATGCGCTGATCATACATGGAGTCTCACATTTGCGGTGAACCAGGATGTCAAAGGTCACAGAGAGTTTGATGAGCCATAGTGACTGATGAAAACCTGGATTTATTGCAGCTGGTCTCATTACTCCAATATTGTACAATAAATATCACAATCGCATGATTTCCTAAATCTGTGAAGTTGGAAAAGGTTTTAAGTTCAGTCAGTTTTAGTTTAATATTAAAAGCCATCATTAATATTGAGAATCAAATCGAGTGCAGTTTTGCACTGTGAGGTAATAATAACATGAGATCCTTTTATTCTGCCTGAAGGTCGGATGGCAGAGCGGCGGCCGTCCTCCCAGTGCATGATGGGAGGGAAGGGGGCCGTCATGTGAGCAAACAGTAACTCCACAGTTATATTTAGGTGACCATGTGTCCTGATGTCTGGGTCTTTAGGATGACAGGATAAAATTACAACCTACAAAATAAAACTAAACCTGCCTCATCAATGTCAGTCTATCTTTTATTTTGTGTCCAAGCTTTAACTTATCTGCAGATAATATTTTCATATGATTAATCATGTGGCCCCCAGGCCGCACTTTGGACACCACTGGTTTAGTACAACACAGAGGATTTTTCTCTGTATTAGCCGCTTTTTCTGCTTTTATTTTCATTTTGTTGAAAGCCACAAACCTCCTGCCACATTTTACAAAAATCTGTAATATTTTAATGTGAACTTTTAGCTAAAGTTGCTAAGATCCATTTTGACTCTGGAGTCGCAGGGTGCTGAACCCTGACCTGGCTTTATTTTCATCTGTTTCCCAACTAAACTGCACATTTCAGCAATGAAATGTACAATAAAATAGAGTTAAGAAGAAGAATAGGATTTTACAACACAGCAAAAAAAGTTCAGTTTGTGCGTCACAACATTTGTCAGCACTTCCTCTGCTCCCCTTTGGAAATTTTCACATTTGCAAACGATTATCTGAGATAATCTTGACTCGACCCTGCAGTCTAATGAGGTTAATTAGATAAAGGTTGCTGGTTTTATTCTTGATGATATGCATCTCTGTGATGAACACACAACATTAAAGATATCGTGGATTTGTTGGGCTCTATACTGCAAAAATTAAATCTTTCCAAGTACTTTTGGTCTAGTTTCTAGTGCAAATATCTATTAATTAGTCTTCAATCCAAACAAGGTGGATATACAGCAAAACACAAAACCCTACATATTTTAGATCTAGTTTCCAGTGCAAATATCTCCTAAAATAAGACAAAACTAACATACAAGTAAGTTTTTATTGGCATATTGGAGCTTGTTTTAATAATTTCTTATTTCACTGATTAGACTTGGTTCACTTTATAAGTGAAATAGTTTTACAGTAAAACTAGTACTTTTTCATCAATATTAAGGAATTATTTTTCTTAAAACAGGTTCCTATATCTTACTGAAAAATCACTTCTAATTTAGTTTCATCTTATTTCACGTGCACCAAGATGTTTGTTCTAGAAACTGGGCCAAAATTCTTGATAAGATTTTGTGTTTTTGCAGTGCAAGGCTCTGTTTTCCCACTACTTGGTTAAACAAAGAGAGAAGTGCACCGCAGGAGGTTGAGTCAGTGTTGCACAACCTTCTTCAAGCAGAAAAAAGCAACCAGATTAATCCAACTCAATGAGTGCTTAATCAGCAGTCAGCCTTTCAGCTGCCGGTTGCTGCATTTATCATCTCCTCCTTCCATGGAAATCACTCACTCCGTTTCCTGTTGGAAACTAAAAAGTGAAGTTTCCTTTCGTTGTATTAAACCTCATCTGTGCAGCTTCAAGCCTCATCTGCACAGTGACCTTTGTGTGAATGCTGGGTCATCTGATCACAGATTAGAGCTTAACCCAGGAGCCCAGCAGCTCTAATCTCATGTCAGATGACAAAGCAGCAGCCGACACGAACATGGAGATGGAGATTATTCCTGGGAGGCTTTGAGAGCCGCACTCACCTGATTGACTCGGTTCAGGCATCAGTTACCACATTTATAGATTACATGTTTGCTGCAGCACAGTGGCGCAGTTGGTAGAGCTGTTGCCTTGCAGCAAGAAGGTTCTGGGTTCGATTCCTGGCCCCGGTCTTTCTGCATGGAGTTTGCATGTCCTCCCTGTGAATTGTGGGTTTTCTCCAATTGTGGGTTTTCTCCAGGTTCTCCGGTTTCCTTCCACAGTCCAAAATCATGACTGTCAGGTTAACTGACCTCTCCAAATTGTCCCTCGGTGTGAGTGTGTGTGCATGGTTGTGTGTCTCTTTGTTGCCCTGCAACAGACTGGCAACCTGTCCAGGTAACCCGCCTCTCGTCCAGAACCTCAGCAGGAGAGGAACCAGCAACCCTCCCGACCCAACTGAGGGACAAGGGTGTAAAGAAAATGGATGTTTGCTGCATCTGTGCATTTTACGTTAACGTTTATTTCTGGATGGTTACATAAAAAAGCTGCGTGTGATTTTTGTTGAATGAAGTACAAGGATGATGCTCTCTGACAGCGGCGTCCATGTTTTTCACCATGTGAGTCAAAACTGTAACGTTGAAAGAATTTGACAGCCACAAAATGTTTTTTTACCTGGACAACAACATGCAAAACACTATATTTTTACATCTTTACAGTCAAATTTCTGTGGAAAATTATAGATCTGAAACAACTAATTGAATTATTGGTGATTAGTCGATTATTTAAACAATTGTCAACTAATTTAGTAACCGATTATAACTGGAGCAGACAGACTTTAACAAGAGGCCATTTTCTGACACAACACAATCACAACAAATGAAGCCAAAACTGTACAAAAAATAAGTACATTTTAGATTTAAAGTATAGAAGATACTTTATCAGTAAATATTTTGTAACCAGAACTCTTCAAGCGGCATTGTTTTAGTTTATTTATTTTAGCTTTTTCACGTTTCCAGTATTATTTTTGTTGCTGCATGTGCATGCTGTGTTGTTGCATTTTAGGCCATGAACTTATTTTCCTTTTGAAAAAGAGGAATTAATTACTCATTTGCATTTTTTATGTATTTCTAAAATGATAAATCTGCAAATTTTTTATCAGATTAATCATCAGAATAATTTAATTAATAAAGAACTAAAGATTAGTTTAGTTATTAACAAACTAGGTTGTAAATATAAATTTTTCTACCATCTTTGGACATTCTCAGTTTCAGTTAGTTGTTGTTTTGTTGCTTTAAAGAGGATTTTAGAGGACAAAAGGAAATTTGAAGGACAATCTGGATAAATATTGACTTAATGAACATATTTACTGTATTAAACGGTTTGTGATCATGTTCTGGTTGGTTGAAATGTTTTTATTTTTGTGTTTTTCTGTTTGTTTTTCCTTGCAGGGATCTAAAACTGGACAACGTCCTGCTGGACAAAGACGGTCACTGCAAGCTGGCGGACTTCGGCATGTGTAAGGAGGGAATATTTGAGGGTGTGGCCACCGGGACGTTCTGTGGGACTCCGGATTATATCGCCCCAGAGGTCAGTTAAAGCCCTCGGATTAACCTGAGTGAAGTTGCCCCCCCACCTTCTTCAAATCAGACAAAATTGGTGTCAAACGTTTGTGCTATGTTTGTGCAGCAAAAATTTTTGTTTGTACTGCTTTCATTTTAAAGATATAAAGAAAGTTGGATTTCATAAACATTTGGGGGGCTGGTTGACCTTTTGACCTTTACACTTTCATTAATATCTTCAAAGCCAAATCAGCACAAACAGAAATTTATGCTGCACAAACCAGCAAAACGCAGCCGAGTTGATTGACACCCATTTTGTCTGGTTTGAAGAGGGTTGGGCGGCTGGTTTACCTTGGATGACCTCTAGAAACATTTCTTTATATCTTTAAAATGATAGCGGTACAAACAAAAAATTTTCCTGCACAAACCAGCAAACATTTGACACCAATTTTGTCTGATTTGAAGAAGGTGGGGGGGCGACTTCACTCAGGTCTCAGATTATCAATTTTCAGGATTAATGGTTGGTTTTATTGATTTGTTTATTTTTCTGTTTGTCAAAATTCTCCGAACTAAAGAATCAAACTGAACTGATGTGACGGATGTAAAACGGACAAAACATTCCTTATTATAATCGACGGTGCTGTAATTGAGGAGGAAAAGGGGAAATTATTTCTGTTTAGGATCAGTATAAAAACTGAGCTCATTTTTTCATATGTATATTTAACTACAGATGATTTGTTTTTAACTGAATGAGCTCCATTCAGCCTCCTGCAGACTTTGAACTTGGGTGATGCAGTTTTTCCATCAGATCTTCTCTGGATGAACAAACATGGCGCTCGTTGCTCATCACTTAAAATTCCTTCCTGACTATCTGGAAGGCAGCGCATGCATGAGGTCAGATTATAAGCTTCCCTGTTCGCTCTTCAGGATCCACATTCAGCCGCATGTTTGCTTTTCAGAACCCCAGATTGTTCTAGTCCATGTTCTCAATTATAAGGGATGGTTTTGTTTTTTTCCCCCACGCAGTCCAGAGTGTCTGGACTCATGAAAGGACCGTTTTAAAGTGTTTGACCCGAATCCAACATGACCAAAGCTCAGGTTGTGAATATAAATGAGCTGCTGAGACTTTCCTGCTCTCCGTGTTCTAACAGGAAACTTTACAGAGCTTTAAAAGTGTTTGCATCCTTATTAGATCAAGGATTTAACTTTTATTGAGCTTTTTTTCTATGTCTGCTTACTGACAGAACTGTGGAATCGGGAAATCACTTTTTTTAATCATGTAAAATTCACTTTTAGTAACTTTTCTACTTCCAATTTGGTCTTGGCAATAAGTTAATGTTTTTTGATGCCTGGAAATTGAGTTGTTTCAAAAACCTTCTGATAATAAGTCACATTCCATGGGCACTGTGTCGTTACCTAGCAACGCCAGCCAAGGCCAGCCTCTTTACCTAGCAACCCATTCTGAGTTCCAGCATGTTTGGTCAGCTTTTTGGCAGAAATTCCTCAATAAAGAAAAAATGTCTCTATTGTTAATTATGGCACAAGTGCAAATACTTTCTAAAATAAGGCCAAGTGGGTTTGGATAAATTTCTTTTCCTTAATAAAAGTTTTATCAAATCTGTTTTTGTGCTTTGTATCATTGCTTGGTGAAAAAAGTAAAAGGTTATTTATATAGCACATTTACAACAACCCCAGCTGACCAAAGTGCTACACAACAATCACAACATCACAGGTAGATACATGATAAAACAAAGAATAAAGTTAAGTTTTTTCTAGGTAGGTAAAAATAATAAGACAATCATAAAATTGGCAGAAAATACACAAAATAACAACATGATTAAAACCCAATTTATGCTTAATTTTAACTGCAGCAATCTCCCGTAAACTCGAATCAGTGAAGTACTAATATACAACTTTTTATTTACTGGTCATAAAATGTTTTAATGTGTTCCTTTATGACTGAGCAGGATCTGTTTCCCCGTTGGAAAGCTGAAACATCCAGTGGTGTTTCCACAGATCCTGCAGGAGATGATGTACGGCCCGTCGGTGGACTGGTGGGCGCTGGGCGTGCTGCTGTACGAGATGCTGTCAGGCCACGCCCCCTTCGAGGCCGAGAACGAAGACGACCTCTTCGAATCCATCCTCAACGAGGACATCGTTTACGCGTCCTGGCTCAGCAAAGAGGCCGTCAACATCCTCAAAGCTGTGAGTTCTAACTTTCACCATCAATTTCCCAGTTTCTTTTTGTTTTTTTGTTTTTTTAAGAGGACTTACTAAGCAAGTTTTACAGTATTTACACAATTTTGTATTTCCATTTGGGTCTTAAATACTTCTAAGAACAAGACAAGCAGTTGAAAAAAATATTCAGCTGTTATTTTTGGGAATAGGTTTTTGAGTTTTTGTTGTCTGGAAATAAAAAAACCTCCTGATTTTTCAGTCACTTTTCACAAGCACTGCACCGTTGCCTAGCAACCCCCAGCCCTGTTACCTAGCAACCCCAGCAGAACTCCAGCAAGTTTCAGTCGGCTGGTTTTACCACGTTATCGCTGGAAAATTCGAGAGTTTTTTGTTCACTTCCTATTCAGAAACCACACAGCAGTATTTCATTTATAGCATGAAAAATACAGCTTGATAAAAGAGAAATAATCTGCTAGTCAAACTGTTACTTTTTAATTACTTAAAACAATCTCCAAAATGGTTCTGAAAGTTACGTGTAAGTTAGTTTTGTCTGATTTTTGCATTAGAAATTGGACCAGAAATACTTGGTAAGAGTTTCTATCTTTGCACCGTTCTTGCTACATTCTTGTTGATCATGCATCAGGCTCCACTTCTGCTTTTCAAAGATGTACGGTTGTATTATTGCACAGCCTTTTTCACTTACTTGGATATAAAATGACAAGAAGCCATAAAACAGCTAATTCTGAAAGGAGCTGATCTGACCAGGCTGAAATCTCACTATCTAAGAATTATGCAAAATAATTTATTAAACTATAGGCCATAGACTGAGCCTGACCAGGGAAGCATAACAGATCACCGTTAATAATAAGAAAAATGACTGAAGTTGGTCGAAAGCTTGAACTTAGTGCGATATTTCATTTATTCGCCCTCTAATGACACATTCATGTTGGAAATCAGTTCATCAGATGACCTTTGACCTGCTTTGCGGATAGTTTTGCATCTGTTTCTCAGGATTTTATGGTCTGGGTTTGTGTTTTTGCTGTCGAACAGATGGAGTGGTGTTATTGCAGCTTGACTAGCTACAGTTGGAAATTTTCCAGCCAGCTGTTTGGTTTGTTACATAATTATATTAAGGCCTGGTTCAGCTGCCAGCCGGTGCACAAGCTATAAATATGACGCCTCCTCCCCGTTTCTGTAAGTGATCCCACTACAGGAAACGTCACACCGGCCTGCTGTGTTGATTGGACCTGGAAGCGGGTCGGTGTGGAGGGATTTGGACGCTGCGGTTCTATTTTTACCAAAGGTTAATTCACTGTAAGGTGCGCCGTGGTTTGGTAAGCTAGTTCACGGAGCCGAGTTGTTCTGCTGTTCAGAAATTAGAGGATTTAGCTGGTAAAAATCATAAAGTCTGAGTTTATGTTTTCTCCGCAAACACCAAAATCTTACCTATTGTGCTTCTAGTGCAAATATCTTAGTATGCTTGGAAGAAGATACAACTTAAAAGTAAATAGGAGCTTGTTTTAAGAAAATAACTCTTTAACATTGATAAAAAGCACTAGTTCCATTGACAAATAATTCATTTTATAACATTTTTCCCATTTTATGAATGAAATAATCTGCCAGTGGAACTAGAACTGGGTTGCTAGGTGACGGGCTGAGCTTGGCTGGGGTTGCTAGGTAACAGCACAGTGCCCTTCATTTTGATCTCAGTGGAACATCTTACCAGTTGAACTAATATTTTCACATAAAACAAGATGTTTTTTGTAAGTTAGTTTTATCTTATTTCATGTGTACAATTTTCTGTTGTTGCAGTATAGTACAAATATCTTAGTACATTTGAAATAAGACAAAACTAACCTAAAAGTAACTTTTGCAGTAAGATAAAGCAGCTTGTTTTAAGTCAACAATTCTTCAACATTGATTAAAAACATAAATAGTTCCACCAGTTTAACAAGTACTTCCTCATTTATCTTGCTGAAAAGTTACTTGTAAGTTGTACTGAAATATTGACACCATAAATATTTACACCAGTTTGTGTTTTATAAATAATTTGAGAGAGAAGTTGGTTCGGTGTCAGCTGGAGAAAAGTTCCAGCTAATCATATTTCTTGTTTCTTGTCTGCTCAGATGTTTTATTCTTGTATTTACTGCTGACGCGGCAGGTCTGTGTCAGAGGATGGCACTGCTGGCCTGAAGCCATGGAAAATGGCATCAGCTCCACTTTTCTGTCCGCAGCCACTGAACTGGTTGACCCCTGACTCGTCTGTCTTCATCCTTTAATTTTTCCAGTTAAAACCTGATATTCTGAAGGGAAATGAAGAAGACAAACAGTTAATGTAAATGTCTTAATGAGAAGAAAGTAGTAAAGTAAGTCAGAAAAAGACCAAGTTGCCTAAATCTACTGTTTTAAAGATTTTATTAAGAGAGAGTCCAGCTCTGGTTTTCCAATAGTCACGTATTTTCCTCTAATGACTCATAAAAGAGAGACAAAGAGAAAAACAGAAACATTCTCCAGGCTCTTTGATAGAGGAAGACATTTTAAATGCTACAGAAATTAAAATTATTGATGAATTATTCTTCAATAATTCATCAAGGCAGATTTTCCTAATTTATATTTTGAGCTGATTATGACCAGAAAAACTGGCTGATTTAGATCGTTGTTTGATTGGTTTATCTCTTCCAGTACCAGATATTTTAACTTAGAACATGGGAACAACTGATTGGTCCTAACACATTAATTCACTTGTAACTAATGTGTTTTCATCTGTATTAAAGAATTATTTACTTAAAACAAGTTCTTACATCTTGCTTAAAGGTTAACTTTGTCAGATAGCAAGTGTGCTAAGATATTTACTATAAACTAGGCAAAAAATACTTTTTAATATATTGATAATGGAGTATTATCCAAGTCCGTCCTTTCAGACTATTAAACTTTAATTTTGAAAAAAGAAAAGAAAAACACTTGATACTAAAATTCTAAGATATTTAAGTATCCAAAATAAAACAACCAAAAACAAAAATAAAAATGGATTATGTCAACAAAATTGCCCTTCAAAGAAAGAAATCATAAGAATAAAAACTATACAGCTCGGTTTAACGATTCATATGATTAATTGTTAGTTGAAAGATTTGTATAATTAGAGAAAAATTTTAAAAGAATAATCTCTTTGCTAGAGTAACATAAAAACAATAAATTTTAACCTGAAAAACTGAATTAATTGTTTGTAAAGTTTAAATATTTCCTCAGTGAGTTGTAATTATGGTCATCAGGAGGAGCTGATGACTATAATTCAGATGAATGAGGCCTGCTGTGTTTTTGAAAACTAGAACACTGCAAAAACACAAAATCTTACCAGATAATTTGGTCTGGTTTCTACTGCAAATATCTTACATATAAATAAGACTAAACTGACTTATAATCAACTTTTCAGCAGGTTTTTGTTTTAAGTAAATAATTCCAGCAATAGGACTTGTTATATTGGCAAATTATTTCCACATAAACAAGACATTTTCCCATTTTATAAGTGAAATAATCTGCCATTTTAAGAAATTAGTGACTTAAAACAAACTCCAATATCTTTCTGAAAAGTTACTTACCAGTTAGTGTTGTCTTTATTTAAGTGTAGTAAGATTGTTTGCACTAGAAACTAGGCCAAAGTTACTTTTTAGGACTTTGTGTTTTTGCAGTGAAGAGTCTTTCAAGTTATTCTAGTAACGGTTGCCGTGGAGACGGAGCCTGTTGGGTGTGTTGTGCTTGTCTGAGCGTTACGTCCAACGCTCCCCAGTGAACACAAACAACCAAGAATGCACAGGTTCCTGCCAGAAGCGAGGTCAAGCAGGCGTCGCCCTGTTTCCTCGGGGTCAGAGGTCACTTCCTCCAGACCGCTGGCGCTCAGCCGGGGATTCACTTATTGTCTGAGTTTGAGCAACACGGGGAAGTCGAGGCGCGTCAGACATTTACAGTACGAAGCTGAACTTTGGCCAAGCAGAACAGGGGGAGGTGCCTAAAGGGGTGTGTGTGTGTGTGTGTGTGTGTGTGTGTGTGTGTGTGTGTGTGTGTGTGTGTGTGTGTGTGTGTGTGTGTGTGAAGGGAGGTGGAGACTGACTGGATGGGTTTCATCCAGTCTAGCCAGCTTTATCCAGCTGAAGGAAACTTGATACAGTTTGTCATAAAAACTCAAACCAGCCGAGTCCAGTTTACTATTATTAGGAAGGTTAGTAGTAGTACTATTTGTAGTAATACTTGTTGTAGCAGTGGTACTATATGTTGTATTTGTAGTAGTCATATTTTTTATAGTGTTGGTATTTAATTCACATGTTTTCAGTACAGCTTTTCCAGCAGATTAGATGCCAAAAACGCACACATCATTTACATTTATTTCAAAGAAATCCAGTTTTCAACTAGTAGTAATAGTACAAGTAGTAGTACTAGTAGTTGTTGTAGCAGTAGCAGAAATAATAATATTAATATCATTATTTTTGTTTCTTGTATGTTTCTGCTTTAGTTCAGCTTTTCCAGCAGATTAGATGCCAAAAACGCACATATTTTACAATTATTTCAAAGAAATCCAGTTTTCATGTAGTAGTAATAGTGCAGGTAGTAGTACTAGTAGTTACTACTACTAGTACTAGTAGTTGTAGTAGTAGCAGAAATAATAATATTAATATTATTTTTCTTTCTTGCATGTTTCTGCTTTAGTTCAGCTTTTCCAGCAGATTAAATGCCAAAAACGCACACATCATTTACATTTATTTCAAAGAAATCCAGTTTTCATGTAGTAGTAATAGTGCAAGTAGTAGTACTAGTGGTTATTATAGTAGTAGCAGAAATAATAATATGAATATTATTATTTTTGTTTCTTGCATGTTTCTGCTTTAGTTCAGCTTTTCCAGCTGATTACCTCTCTGGTTCTGCTTTCAGCATTCACACACTGCAGAAAAATGCTATTATTATTATCATTATTATTATTATTATTGATGAATCCTCCTTCTTTTGGGTTCTGCAGTTCCTGACCAAAAACCCGGCGCGGCGTCTCGGCTGCGTTCCGTCTGAAGGAGGCGAGGACGCCGTCATCAGCCACTCCTTCTTCACCGACATCGACTGGGAAAAATTAAACCGCAGAGAAATAGAGCCGCCATTCAAGCCAAGGATTGTAAGTCATTTAAAAAGAGAAAAATTCCACTGGTGGCACATGAAACCAGATGCACTGTAAAAACAAACTGCTTCCTGGTGTGGCATCATGGGGAAAAAATCAACCAGAGGTTAAATTAGCAGATTCTGAAAGTTGCCACATTAATTTTTTATTTTGCATTTTTTAGAGACTAAATTGAACTATTTTGTCGTAATGACCAAATAAAAGAGAAAGTACGGCAGTGGCTTTATCTGCTGGAGTACATGCAAGCTACACTGCAAAAACACAAACTGATACAAGTTTGGTCTAGTTTCTGCTTCAAATATCTTATTTCACTTAAAACAAGACAAAAGACAAACTAACTTAAAAGTAACTGGTAAGATATAGGAACTTGTTTTTACTCAATAATTCCGCAATGTCATAAAAATACCAATTATCAGTCTTATAATCTGTGGGACAAGACATTTTAAATTGTAACAAATTATTTTTCTAGTTTTAAGGAAGATTCTATAAAATATGAACAAATTGTAAATTTCTGAATTTAGAAAAAGTTCTAAAAAAAATTTCAAAATAGAAGTAATGATTTAAAACGGGAAAAGTTTGGTCTAATATTATGTAAGGCAAATAAAAAATATAATTAGGAGTTAATGCAATTAATTATTTTAATTATAGATTAATCGCTTAATCAGATTTTTTACTTGTCTTTTTATACAGTAAAGTATCCAAATAAATATTTAAATTCCTTTTTTAATTAATAAATTAACATCTTACTACTTAACTTTAATGAACAATTGATTGTTTGTAGCAAATGATGCATCTTAGGCTAAAAAAAATCGTGTTTAATTATCAATACAGTGTAGGGAAAGTCTGGTGATTATTTTTTTGGATTAATTGATTAATAATTGGACAGAAAAAGGTGCTAGAAAGTTATTTTAGATTTTTTTTTTTACAGATTTTGAACCAGGTAAGTTTTTGGTAGAACATATTTACAGATTAATGTTTTTATTTTATTTTAAATGCATAATCTATATATTTTTTGTAAATTCTTTACTCTGAGAAAGTTAATTACTAAATTAGTTAAGGATTATATAAATAATTGTTTCATCATGATTAATCAGATTAATCGTTTCAGCTCCAAATGTAAATATCTTTTGCGTCTTCTCTTGTATTTTTGGTTGTTGGTGTTTTATTCTGAAATTTTATTCTCCTTTATTATTTTCCAGAAAACGCCTGAGGATGTGAACAACTTTGACCCGGACTTCACCCAGGAGGAGCCGACGCTGACCCCCATCGACGACCCCGTAATCCCTGCCATCAACCAGGACGAGTTTAGAAACTTTTCCTTCACTTCGCCTGACCTTCTGGACATCTGAGAGGCTCCACTCCTCGCACTTATCTCACAGTTTTCCTCCCAGTTTCTACTGAAACATCTCGAACATTTGCGCCGTCTCCCTTACACAGAAATGTGAGGAAATGTCTCAAAAAGACGTTGGACAACTCCTGGAGACACTGGACGTTAGCTGAACTCCTCTGCACTCGTTCAACCCTGGATGTTGCATTTTTCATCTGATTTTTATTGGTATTTTTACCGTCAGATGGATTCACTGGCACATTCAGCCGTTCTGCTGTAATGGATTTTCTTCCTATTCATTCAAAGGGGGAAAAAAAATACATTTTTTTAAAAAAAGAAAATAATAAAATTGCTCTGTGTTCAGAAATGCACACCAGTTTCACATGAGTCTGCCAGATTCCCAGAAAGGTCCAAATACCAGTTAAGTCCTGGGAAACTGTGACTGGAGCTGAAATAGTTTTTCAGTGACGTACTTTTTCTCTGGAAAAATACAAATGCACATGGATGGAAGAAGTTAGAAACGCAGCAGAAGCTTTTCACCGATTTAAGTTGGCAGAATCTGATCAACAACCTGCAGATAAGAGGCGGCGCATTAGCTGCTTGTTTGGACGCTGCTGCTCTTTGTAATTTGATCAGAGGGGCATGTTGAACATGGCGCAACGTTTCGCTGACTCATTATGATGGGGAAATATTAAAAAAAACTAGATTTCGCCACAGAAGCGTAACAAAGAGAGAGTGATCGCAAACGGTTATATGTTGGCAGGAATGAAAGGAGCATTCACTCTGTAAACACAGAGGCTGCACTGCAAAAACAAACTCCTGCCAAGTGGTTTTGTCTAGTTTCTGCTGCAAATATCTTTGTACATTTGAAATAAGGCAAAACTAACTTGATATAGGAGCTTGTTTTAAGTCGATAATTCCTTGATATTGATGAAAAAATACTAGCACAATGGCAAATTATTTCTCTTGTAACATGACATAATTCCCTAGAACTTTTATATCAATCATAAGGAATTACTGACTCAAAATACGCTCTTAAATCTTCCTAAACAGTTACTTTGTAGCAAATTAGATTTTGTCTTATTTCAAATGTACTGAGATGTTTGCACAAGAAACAAGACAAAAACACTTGGTAACATTTTGTGTTTTCGCACAAAAGTTTTACCAAGTGTTTTTTTGATCTAAGTAACTTTTCAACAAGATATGGACTTTGTTACACTGCAAAAATACAAAATCTTACCAAGTATTTTTGGCCTTGATTCTAGTGCAAATATCTCAGTACACTTGAAATAAGACAAAACTAACTTGCAAGTAACTTTTCAGCAAGATATGGGAGCTTGTTTTATGTAAACAATTCCTTAATATTTATTTAAACTGCTAGTTTTCCTATCAGATTACTTCACTTAAAATATAGGAAAATATTTTTTTATAAGTGAAATAATCTGCTGTGGAAGCATTTTTAATCAACATTAAGGAATTATTTACTTGAAACAAGCTCCTATATTTTGCTGAAAAGCTGCTTATATCTTAGGTTTATCATATTTCAAGAGTACTGAGATATTTACACTAGAAACTACACCAAAAATACTTTTAATGTTTTGTGTTTTTGCAGTGTGTGTGAAAACTTCCTGCTCTCTGGCCTGTTGGTGTAAATCCAAGAAATTCTTGAAATAATGTTCAGTCCCTGATAAAAGTGGAACAAAAATCAGGCGAACAGGGAGGGCTTGAAACTTTCACCTACATTTTCTGATCCTGCAGCAGACGTTGGGCCTTCAGCCGAGGCTCAGTTTTTGTTGCTAAATAGCGGAAGATAAGCAGGAAACCACAGACGGCGTCACTGCTGTCGCCTTTAATCAAGACAGGAAGAGGACAGCGACGAGATAATCCATAGACATCTCTGTCCTGCATTAAAGAGGAGTTTATGCATATTTTCATTTCATTTAAGTGAGAAATCGTCACAAGGAGGAAAAATGCTTGAAAACATCCATTAGTGTAATTAATCTAGTGGATTGATGGTATCTTAATTTATTAAATATAACTACTACACATCTTTTCTTTCCTCATTGAAGTTACTTGTATCGGATAAGGTACCCAGAAATTTACTCAAGTCAAAGCAGCAATATTACTCAAGAGAAAATAAAAAGAACAGTGCAGTAAAATATGAAAGTCACTCAAATAAATGTAACTGATACTTCTGTCACACCTGCATGTTCGTCTTCTTTGCAGAGTAATTTTAATTCAGCGAAATTCAATCACTTTTAGCATAGAAAGACAGCATGACTGTCAAATTTAAGACTTTGAAATTTCCTTTTGTTTGTTGAGCTGTTATTTTATTTTCTGTTATGCATAAACCAGCTGCTCTTTAGCCAGATAATACATTTGAAGGCCACAAAAAGACCCACAAAGATTTTGTTTTCAATTATCAAATATTGTAGTTGTACCTGTGAACAGCAAGCAGCAACTGATTTTTGTAATGCTTTAAAGAGGAACCTATTACACAAAAGTCACATTATCAGGTTGTTATGTTTCCATTTGGGTTTAAAATGCTTCTAAAATCAACCCAAGCACTTAAAAAAACACCCAACTGTTGTTTTTGTCAATAGGTTCACGTTTTTGGTGTCTGGAAAATGAACAATTTCAAAAACTTCCCAAATGTTAAGTCACATTGGACAGGCATGTTACCTAGCAACCCCAGTCAAGCCCAACCCGTTACCTAGCAACCCCAGCTGAACTCCAGCACATCTGGCCAGCTGGTTTTATGTGCTGTACAATGGCTGCTGAAAAACAAAAAAATCTCACCAAGTAATTTTTGTTTTTTGTGCAAATATCTTGACACACTTGAAATAAGACAAAACTAACTTACAGGTAATGCGCCCAGCTGATCTCTCAATGGTTTCTTGAACGCGGTAATGAGGTCACTGCCCTTCAGTGGCCTCTGCGGTCTCCAGATCCCACTTCAGTAAATCACCTGCATGTGGAAAATCTCTTCCTGGACGAGCAGCTGACTAAAACTGGGTCAAACCCAACAGCAGCAGGCTGTACTTAATAAAGTGGCCATCGGTCTTTATTTTCATCACTTGTTTTTTTTTTATGGATGTGGAATCCTGACTAAAGTTTAATAGTTCAGCTACAATCCTTCAGGAAGAGCTCAACGCCTCCCATAAATCCGCGGTAGTGGTGACATAACGATGTGTTATTTCAGGAACAAGTTCTCCCACGAATCAAAACAACAGGTGGTTTCCTTTTTGACAGACGGTAACCTTTCCCTGTTGGTTCCGTCTGACAGAATCTGGGATCGGAACTCAAACTGGGCTCCTTAGCACCGGACAGGTTTTGGTTTCAGGCGAATCCCTGCAGGGCGACGTTCATAAGGACCATAAAACAGATCATTAGCATCTAAGAGCTAACTATGAGCTAACCCTACTGGAGCCACTGCAGAAAATGTCCGCCAAAATATTAATCTCACGAAGTTCCTAGTAAAAAATTAATAAACTTTCAACTTTCTGAGTTGGAAAACTTGAACATTTGCTAGAATAACTCAGGAATTTAGAGATTAATCTCTGAATTTTTTTTAGAAAGAAAAAACAAGAAAATTTCGGAATTCGAAAAGTCTAAAGATTTCCTAGAAAAAAAACTTTGAAATTTTGAAATTAATCTCAGAAATTTTCTAGTAAATCCAAGGAAATTCCTGCATTTGAAAAAAAAAGTTTGCTACAAAAAAACCTCATAAATTTTGAAATGGGCTTCCATATACTTGAGTATAGTTTTCTGCTTACAAGCGGCTTTAATAGTGAAAGCATTTATCGTGAATGGACGGCGCGCGTTCCCGCTGTGGATCAATCATGTGACTGCGCGCCCCCGCGGCGGCAGCAGCAGCGGGCGGAATCTGCGCGCGCAGCCTTCATGAGGCAACATTGTCTCGGTAAAAAGCTCTTATCCAGCGTGGCACTATTTTTTTTTCTGTACGCCAAAACTAACCAAAAACCTCCGTTTTCAGCAGAGAAGAGTTTGATCTTTTTGGACTGAGCGACCCCAGAAGGAACTCTTATGTGACTTACCCGAGGATTTGCGGGGTAACTTCAGTAAAAAAGTGACATTTTGGTTGATTTCTCGACGCGAGCGGGTCCAGCTTGACGCTGATAAGAGAGGCTCGACTCCAGCCCAACCGTCCTGACATGGACACAGCCATCGTACCTGAAAAGAAAAGGTAATGTCGCGGTCAGCTGATGCTGCCCTCTTTGGTTAGTCGGGTTTTTAGGGCACTTTGAGAGCTTTGGGGTTTTGTTTAGATTTCGTTTTATTGCCTGCCGTGACATTACGGCCTTAATTTCAAGGTTAAAAGCTGGTTTCCTCTCTTCATTCGTCTCGGTGCTCGGCTAGCGCGACTAGCATTTTAGCATGCGGCTAACAGCGGCTTTTCACAATTAAAAACTATATTTTAAGCATGTTGCCATTAACAAATATTAATTTCAGATTCTTAATTGTTTATTCAGTTGATCCCGTTTACCTATGTGTCTGATTTAAGGCTTTAGTCATCTTTTTCTGCTTTCTGCGTTTTATTGCGCTAGCATTGATGCAACAAGAGCTTTATTTACATTTGTTTGACGGTATTCAGCCATTAACTCATCTGTGCAGATGTTTGAATTGATGTGGCAGCTTTGACAGCGTTCAGTGAACAGCTGTGTTTAGTTTCTGCTGAAATATTAACAGCTCTAAGTTTAGGTGTGATCAAATAAGTAGTTTAAAAGCGGATTTTTGTTTGTTTTAGCCACTGAAAATAGCCAGAAGTTAATTCTGTTAGTGGGATTATATCTGCTCACCAGTAAAAGGTAGAAACAACTTATTTACGGCTGCTGACGTTGTACCAAAGGCCAGGATGTTGACCACAGGTGCTTAGCGGATGAAGCTTCCCGAAATAGGTGAATGAGTTTCAGCTTAATACAGCAGTTTACGGTCAGATTCAGGCGACAAATCCTCAAGAGGTTAACTAGTAGTAACTACTTATGAATGAGTTTTAGCTTGGACTTAATGCATTTGTTATCTGTGCATTCAACATTTCTATGTAGCTTATGTATAGAGACACTTATTTAAGGTGTAAAAGTAAAGAAACCAGTCAATTGGCTAGAGATTCAACACAAAAACAGAATTTTTTCTGTACATATTATTGAAATGCATCCAAAGTAATCCTTTCTTAATGCACTAATCCCCAGCATGCAATTTAAAATACTTTTTGAGTTTAGTTCAGATAAAAGGTCAGTTATTATTATTATGTTATTCATAAATGGGTGACGATCCTTGTTATCTATTAAGGAACCTTTATAATTTGAATATAAAGTACGTATTTTAAATCAACATTACCATGAAAATCCCAGTTGTTGCATTTCTGATTTTAAAAAAAGTGTGAGATATTAGGAAAAAACACAAAAGATCAAGGTTTCCCCCAGAACACTAAGCTAAACCCGGTGATTGGGACATTCTGCAGTCATTCGTTCAGCGACCCACTGTTAAAATTATGTGTTATTGGCAGATTAATATCTGAACACCAACTGTAAAGTCTTAAAAATGCAAACATTAAAAAAAAAACTTAAATAAACAATGCTAACCCTAGTGGGTGAACAAGTAAAGCCTGGTGGCCCGCCAGGCTTATAAAATACTGGAGAAACCTTGAAAGATGAGTTTGTTGATACAAATTTGTCACAAATTACAATAATCATTTCAAAACAAACAAAATAGGAGAAATCTTATATTTAGCTTTCATTCACTTTTAATACTGGTTGTTGTTGAATTAATTATAGTTTTACGTGGACACTGACTAACAAAATCCTTTGGCTTTGCATTTGCTTGACTTTTGTTGTTGATTTGAATATTCAAACTATTTGGACATTTCGCTGGGGCATGATTCCAAGGCAACACTGAAAAACAAAGTTCGTAAATTGGAAAAATGTCGTCTCTAAATCGTTCTTTGACAGTTTTGTTTGAAGTGATTCGTCTCCCTTACGGAACCCGGCCATTTTTAATACAATGGTGGAAACATAAAATGTGCAATCCCAACTCTAAAGACTGGTAGTTGTTTCCTCAAAATATTAACCAGGCCTGGCTGCCTGCATCAGATGTAACTTGAGCTGAGCTGTGTTGGTTTTATAAATTTTTTCATTGAACATTGACTGTAGAACGGGGAAACCTGTTTATTCTGCTAAAACTATACAGTCATGGGAGAGGTGTTAAGTTTAACATACTGTTTTCAAATCTGCTACATATTCTGAGTTCTAGCTTGTTTGTTCAGTAATCATGGGAGGATGTTTGGGTTAAATGTGTGGACAAAATGGAAGAAACTTTGTTTAATGGGATTTTCAGAGAGCCATCAGTAAAAGAACCAAAGCCAGGGCCAAAATAATATGTTTGCACCTTTAGTTGTAACCAATTAAGTTGTAAAAAATATGCACAATAATTCCATTTAGTCCAATTAAAAACATCTTTGTGAGAGAAAAAGTCATTTAAATTTAATCACACAAACATTTCAGGTAGTTATGAAACAGTGAGTCAGGTTCAGTCTACTATTCAAATTAGTTTCAAATGTTTTCTAAAGAAACCCTTAAGATTGACTTGCAGCATTTATTGCACAATCTAACATTTTGAATATAAGTTTTCTTAATGGAAACATAACAATTTTGAACAAAAAAAACCTTCATTTTTTGATTAAAAATCTTGGTGTTTAATTTTTTTTAGCTGTATTTTGCAAAACTACGATGGAAAGACTTTTTGCATCACACGAGTCACATGATCAACAAAAGGATGTTTCCACTAATGGAAACCAGGAAGATGTAGAAGACAGGAAGTGGTTGGAGGAGGATTAGTGCATCTTTAATGACTTACTGTGTGAACCAATTTCATCACTTTTGATTTCTAATTGTGTTTCTTAATGGAAACAACACAATTGCAAAATAGTTTTCTTTCCCATCATTAGCGAACTCTTGACAAAGTTTTGCACACAATTGTAAAGGAAACACAGCTACTGGAAAGGAAGATCTCCCCTTTAACAGGAAGAAACCTCCAGCAGAACCAGAACCAGGTGACCTGACACAAAAGAGAAGCAGTACAACAGATCCTTTCTTCTATGTTTCTATGTTGGTTAAAAGTAAACATTTAAAAACAGAAGAGTCAGAACGTTTAGTTGTTGGCAGGATTACTAGACAGTAAATTTAGCCAGGCGTTAAATTAGCCCAAATATGGCGATAAATGATAATATTGCTGCTTTGAAACTATTTAAAAATGTTGAATATGCAAATTGACCCATCAAAGAGCAAAAAAAAAAATTTTTTGTAGAGAATGTTGAACATTGGAACTGGAAGACGTATATATATATTTTTTTCTTTGCTTAAACTATATTTAATTTTAAAGAAAATAAATCATTTCAATTAAGTCCAAAATAATCTACATCTCTGTAAACAGAATTACCCTTAAAAAATTAATAATGAGACTGGTAATTATTACGTTAATTTTAATTTATTGCGATTAATTGCATATTGCAACAGTCTGTCATTATTAATGCCAGACCATTAGAGAACTGGGAGAAAGCAAATGTCTCAAATTGGAGAGCAGTAAAAGAAGAAAGTCTGATAACTAAAAGAACAGATGAAGAGGAAACCAGTTAAAAAGATTCCCACATAGAGAAAAAGTTACAGATTGACCTGCAGATCATTTCCTTTCCATCCCAAGCTGTTGCCTGATGGATTTTTACTTTAACTTGCCGCTCTCTGAACCTGAAACCCGATCGTCTGTTTGGGTCAACATCAACTTTGATTACAATAAATACGTTCTGGGTTTTGGGCTTCTGCAGGCTGGTTCGCTGCAGTTTCAGCTGGTTTCTGAGAGGTGTCTTGGTAAGACTCATCTCATCCCTTAATCACAGGGGCTTGACGTCAATAGGAGTGGCCAAGTGTGTGGTGGCTCAATGGCTGGCAACTAGCAGCTTGCTCAGAGGCTTCCAGGCAGCAGGCGGGTTACGACACGATCAAGAAACCCGGTTCTTGTGGGCGCAGAGCACAGCTGTATTTTGGTTTGTGGTTGATTTGATGAATGTTTGCACATGACCCACTTTTGTTCAACACATTAGAGCCAAGTGTGGTACGCGAATATAAATGTACATTTTGATAAAAAAAACAAACAACCAATTTGGGCTTCTTCAGCTCCCACTTCAGTAACAGACATTAAAGTAGAAAGCTGCTAGTTTTGCACCTTGTTGATCTGTGATAAATTTAGCTCAGTGTCTCAAACAATGCTAGGAAGGATGCATGGTGAAACGACGTTTGACGTCCATTAGGGATAATATTAAATGCAACTCCGTCTTTCCTTCCTCACATTGATGACTTTAGAGTCTGTTGAACAATATCTAAACACACATTAATCTATTTTTCCAGTTGAAGTGTCACTTTTAATATGCATTGCATCTCTTATCTGTGTCTAACTCTTAAGTGATTGTACAGATTTATCTATTTAATGAACAACAGAGTTGACTAAACGTTTAAGAAGTTGCTACGATATGCAACTGATTTTTTGCTTGCTGATAAATTGTCCCAGACGTTATTGTGATAAATAATATTGTTGTTTTGAGACCATTCTCAACTAATGTAGTGGTTCAATTCAATTCTGGATCTGGAAGTTATTATAAATAAATAAAATTAATTATGATGTATCTGTTAACAAATTATCCTTCAAAAGTAAGGCTAGCCTAAAAGCTAGACTGAAGACTTTTGTTATCTAGTTTTTGGTACAAAGAGGGAGAATAAATCAAGCAAATGGAAATTATCAAGCTTATTTTAATTTATACTGCGATTAATAGATTTATTGCACATTTCCAGTTTATAGTTAAACTTCATTCATTCCAGTCCGGTTTTAATTTGGTTAAAAATTTAGATTTTCTTCTTTTTTTCAATGGTAGCACTTTGGGAACTGAAAGGATTTCTGTTTGTTCATTACGACTGTTTAACTGAAAGCTTGTGATCTCAACTTGCTGAGTGATTCATAATTGAGATTATTGTTGGCGTTTATCAGTTGGATTAAGCTGTCCTTAAATCCCAGTTTGTGGTTTTTGGGATGTAGCAGCAGCAGCTGTATTGTTCAGAAGGATAAACGGATGCTTAATTTTAAGTCTGGAGGTTTTACATCAGGAAGGATTCGACTCCTTAATCACAACAAGTTGATATTTCTACACCAATATGTGTCAGAAACTATCATTAATAGTAGTTTTTACTGCATTTTCTATGTGAACGGCCATATAGGACACAAAAACCATTCATAAACAGCAGAATAGTTTTCACTATGAATTTGAAGACTTTTTTTCAGAAATGGTTTTTAATTTTCTTGTGTCTATGGCATGTTTCTGAGTTTAGAGGCAACATGAGGAAAGGAATAGAGAAACTGGTACATTTTCAAAAAAGCAGAACTAAAAACTAGTTTGAAATTGAAGTCAAGTGTTACTCGTATCATTTGACCTTTTTGAACACAAAAAGCCCATTAATTACCATCTTTAAATGTAACTTTTACTCATTTTGCAAATTGCACCAATGAGGTTTATGGCAGATTTTATCTCTTGTTTTGATCTATAAGAGAGCAAAACATCAACCTATTTCTATTTGTTCTTTTTTTAAGCTTCCCTTTTGGGGGCGGTCATTAATTATTTATATTGGGAAGAGAAGTGATGTTGCACAGTGTGTGTAGGAAAGCAGTCGGCGTAAAGCTTTCACTGTTGGGTAAATATTTTAATTGTAAACAATAGGGCTGTAGTAATACAATAATCTCAATACGATGCACAATATTCTGCTCGCGATCCGATATATATTGCGATATTAAGCAAATGATACAATTCAATACACTTTTGCGATTTTCTGAAAGATTTTACAGGGACAGAGAAACTGCAGCCTTCCTGTTGTTGAGTCAAAGGTGCTGCTCTCTCTCCTAGCTTGACAGGTCTGAATATCTTGTGGTAAAAACACTTTTTGTTATACATTTTATCCTAAATCCAGTTAAATAATACTCATGTAGATGTAAATGTTATATGATTTAAACTAATAGTAGATAAACATCCACAATTACAACTTTCCCTTTTTTAAGGTTTTTGAATAAAGTTAAACATTTTCAGAAAGGGGATGGATACATTTTCTACATGTTGATATCGATGGAGAATTATTTAAAAGAAAAGTAGATTTGAAAAAGTTTTACTGGTGCTTTTTGTATCATTCATTGGTGGAAATTCAGCATTATTATTGAAAAACAGCTAAAACCCACATATCTATATTTAAAAAAAAAAACTTATTTGTTGTTTATTCTCTTATTAACTGAATAAATAAAATAACTGGCATTATTAAAAGTCATTGTGGGACCTACAAAGTGCTGCAAATTAATTCTGCTGAATTAATTCACCAAACGACTCACTGGGTGCGTTTCCATTACAAATGTGTTCAAAACTTTGTTGTTACTCTGGTACAGTTCAAAAAACAATTTTGCAATTGTGTTGTTTCCATTAAATTAGAAACTGAACTCACTTGTGAATAAGTTTAAGTGATAAGTCATTAAAAAACAGGATGTATTATCATCTTTATACCATTTCCTGTCGTTGTCTTCGCTGCAATTGTGCTATTTTAGGGCTAATGCAGCTACTGATATAGAAAGTAGAGAGCTTTCACTGTACTTCCCTCAGGAAAGCCATCCACACTGAAGACTGTTGTTCCCTCAGCCAGGTAGTTCTCAGTTATCAAGGTTTTCCCCCAGAAAACTTGCTAAGCCTGGTGGTTGGACTGTCATTCATCCAACAGCCCACCGTGTTTTTGAGTTTAAAAATGTTTAAAGTTAACAGGAAGTTTGGAAATATCACTTGATAATTATGTGTTATTGGAATATTAATACCTGAACACCAACTATAACATCTAAAAACTGCAAACATTTTTAAAAAACCTAAAGAAAGAATCAATGCTTAGCCTGGCGGGGGACAAGTAAAGCCTGGTGGCCCGCCAGGCTGGGGGAAACGTTGCAGTTATGCTCTGTTGGTTTCAGATTTATAATTTGAGTATAATAAATCTGATACGAGTATTTTTCAAATCTAGAATTAAATCTCAACCAAACTCTTATAATTTCTATAAGTTTGTTTGGCGTAAAAGGCAACCATGTTTCCTGGAAAAGCTAATCTGATCTACCTGATAGTTACACCACAGAAAAACCCATTGTGTGTGTCCTTGTCTGCTCCCTTGTGGGTGCAACAGTGTTTCTACACTTTGTGTTATATAATGGGACGCCTCTTATCATCATTGCTGTAAGCAGGACGGAGCGATAGGGAGAGCAGTTCTCCTCTGAAGCAGGTCAGCACAGAGTAACTGAATACACAAACAACACTGGAAACGACAGTCAAGGTGATTCTCATGGGGGGTTTATGTATTTTTTTATTTATTTTCCCCCTCCTGCAGCATTTGATGCACTTGGTCACATCTGCGAGTTCAGACTTTGTTTACATTTCAACCTTCCTTGATAAACAAAGTATTTGCTGGCGCAGGCTGGATTGCAAACCAAAAAATGTGAAGTGGAGAGTCGCTGGCTGAGGTCGACTGGATTATTACTGTTATGTAACAACGGGCCTCTCGGCTGGCTTTCAGAAATAGCTCCTTGTCTTTACTGCATCCCACTGCTATCCTATTAAAAGCGTTAAGTTTAAAACTCTGCAAGGTGGAAAAACCTGATCTGGAGTCCTTTTGGTGCTTTGACCTCACATGAATCAAGTCACCTCGTGTTACTATAAGTAGATTTATAGGTTAGTGGAATGTCTCAGGTTATTTAATAATGTCTCTGTCTCTGAAATGATTTAATTTGAACCCCTGCCAGCAGTTATCAGCTGTTATTGTGAGGCTAAAGTTCTTGAGGATGTTTAGAGGTCGACTATTAGGCTGAGACAGCAGCTCCACAAAATGGCAGGTCTGTCACCAGCTCACAGTGTGATCTGGAATATGGATGTGTTTTTATGTGAGAGGGAAAAATACAGGGTTTAAGTAGGGATGGAATGATTAACCCGATTAATCGTGATGAGTTGGTTATTGATTATTTATTACGTGGACGACTACAAACAAAACAATGGTTTTACAAAATAAAAAAGTCTAATTTCTGTAGGAAAGGAAGCTGCAAATCATTGTAGCTCTGAAATACAATCTGCAAAAGGGTTGAAACGATTAATCGATTGTTGAAATAATTGTCAACTAATTTTGTAATTGATTAATTGTTAACTGGAGCACACACATTCAAAAAGAGACCTTTTGCTGAAAGATAAATGGATATATAAACATAAATATATATATATTTTCCATGTAAGGTACATGTCTCGGTCTGTAAATATGTTTTAGCATCTTAAATGTAAAATATATTTTTTCTTCGTATAGTTTTGACTTAATTACTGCTCTGAGTTTTGTTCTGTCAGCTATTGGCCTTTTTTCAGTCTGTATACTCCATTTAACTATTAATCGATTACTAAATTAGTTGGCGATTATTTCAATAATATATTAATTACATTTAATCTGATTAATTGTTTTACTTTTTTTTACATTCTTCCTGGAAATATCTTCTACCCAGATCTCCTCAAGTAGCAGTTTTAACTTGATTTACATTTTTTAAAAGTACCTTTTGCTATCCAATTATTAATAACCAGATTAGCTATACACTTCATTGATGTTCAGTCAAATGTAATAAATATTTATTAGCTGCAGATGCTACAAATGTCCTAGCATAGCTCTGAAAGAATGCTGTCATTGCATTTTCTTCAATAAAATGTTTATTTTTATTGTATTAAAATGAATGGAAAAATATGTTTACTTGCATATTTTAATGTATTTCTACTATTGCATAAAAAGGCTAAAGTGCCTAACTGAATTTATTTAATTAATCACCAGAACAATCGATTAATCGACAGTTTAATCCATCATTCGATCACTAAAATAATAGTTGCAGCCCTAGTTTTAAGTGATTGTTGACAGTCAGAGGTGGGAAAGTGCGTTATATTTTGTAGCAGATGTTTGGCTGCAGCTGATCTGCGACTTCCTGAGAAGCAAAACCTCAGACCTGAAAGTCTTTTTTTAATCTCAGCCGACCAATTATCTTTGCTGCAGAGCCGTTGGAAGATCACACGCGTGTAATGGAAAGTTTCACTTTCAAACCTGAAGTCTCCTGTTGCTCTGCTAATTTTAATCGGCTGCTCCAGTTTCAGAATAACAATAACGCCCTTGGTCAGAGCTGTTGGTGGACACAGGATCGATTTTAATGGGATGTGCGTTTGGTTGCAGAGAGTTTTTTAAACTGTTGCACTTCTGGTTTTGGTGCAGCTCCAGCGTCGTCTAAATGGAGTCTCTGGAGTGCCGTAAAATCAGAATCAAAAGGAAAGAATCAAAGCTTTTCGTCTTGAGCTGCAAAGGTTTTATCTGAAGATCTTGTTTTTTGGGGTCATTTATGGTGCAGAAAGTGATTAATCTGTTAGGACTTTGCAGGGTTTTGTCTCCGTTTCTCTCCAGGAAATGTCACAATGATTGGTGTCGCGCTCTTCCTTTTGGTGAATCACACTCGTGGGTCGATGATGTTTCTGAAGATGCTGTTTTGTTGTAGCTCTTTGCTAGAGATGCAAATTTGGATTCCAATTTTTTTAAATTTAGGATCACGATTTGATTCGGAAACCAATTTTTCAATTCAATTCGTCTAAAGATTGTTTAAATTATGCGACTAACGAGGAAAATACATTTAAGACAATTCTACAAGGTTCCATAAATACCATAATTGTCCCAGATGTTATTGTGATAAACGATAATATTGCAATTTTGAGACTTTTTAACTAATATTATGGCATTGGCATAATAATGGAAGAAGACATTTTCAAAGAATAGACTTTAAAGTCTAATGAACATTTTAACACTGGAACTGGAAGACATTTTAAATATCTAAAATAAATAAAACAGAACAACAAATAAATACATTATGAAGTGCCTGTAAACAAAATTAATTAAAAAAGGATTAGTAGAGATCAAAGCACCAGATTTTAAGTAAAGTTTATTTATAAAATGCTTTTCACAGACAAAATTATAAAGCTCTGTACAATAAAGATCAACCTTAAAGTATTCGAAGCATAAAAAACATAAAAACAATAAAATCCTGACATAACAACCTGGAAAGTAACTGTTTTCATTGACTGGAGACTTTTATCATCCGGTTTTTGGTGGAAAGAGAAAAACAATAAATTATGCAAATGGAAATTATTGAGCTCATTTTTAGGGATGTGCCGATCAGGTTTTTTCCTACCGATACCGATCACCCCTGAGGGACGATCGCCGATACCGATCACATAATTATTTATTTATTTTTTTATCATAAATACTACTGTTACATTATGTGGAAAAGGGAACCATGAATTCACCTTAATTTAGACAAAAACTTGAGTTCAAGTATAAAACTTAACATTCAAAGGCAAAAACGGGAACCATTACAATAAACAATCCAGAGTTACTGAACGAAAACTTCCTGTTAGCATAGCGGCTAGCTGGTTACTGCTAGTTC
>CAEGAF010068505.1:0-10769 GCA_903067075.1 Micropoecilia bifurca | reverse complement strand
TATTCAGTATTAATCATTATTTATTTGTGTTTGTATAGTTATATAAATATGTATTGTTATAATAAATTATCCATGGCTGTGTGCTTTGTAATATGCTCGTCATACATCAATAGAGTATTGCATTCCTATTCTATTGTTATAGCCACTAATCATATTTAAAAATGTTGAACTACGTATTAAAAATATACTTGAATAATACAACCGCTCCAAGATGGCCGCCCTAAATCTCGTCAGCGACAATAGAGCGGTCCATGAGCCGTCCATCCTTATATTATGTCTATGGGGGCAGGGGGACGGAGGAGGAAGTTAATTTGTGATGGAAACATCATCGTCAAACATTTTGTAAATAGTTGTAAAAAAAAAACATGAGTCTTGTGGTGTTGGAGAAAATTTGTGATATTGAGGCACATTTATAAATTGTTGTAAAAATACGCCTGGGAAATTGCCCACAATGTGATGTAAAAATATGCATAGGCTACTAATTAGTTTTTGGCTAAGTTTGTACACAAGTTCTTAAAATTTACAAAATAAATTTTCATTTTAGGCTGGAAAAATGGTTCATTCAAGATTTTTGTGAATATCATGGTAAAAATATCAACAAAAACATTATACTCCAATTTTGATTTTGCGTGTATTTTTGGTCTAATGTGATAATGCATTTTGTCAAAATGAAACAAATACTGTAAAATCATGATGTTTAGGTTGTGCTGAAAATAATGATACCAAATAAGGCAAGGTAAATAGTTTTTATGGTGAAAATATAAGGGTAAATTCAAAATTAGACCAAAACGGCCATTTAGACCAAAGCGTCCTAAGGGTTAAGAAGCAATGGACCAGTCCTCAGGTCCTCATGTGTTATCAGGCAGTAACCCCAGCGTTGGTCAGCCGATTCGGGTCAGCAGGCACACTAAGTCTAGCCTCACTAGTTGCATTCTGCAGCATTGTCAGCTCTGGTCCTCTTGTAATTCCCTCACTTATCCTCTCTGGTTCCCATTTAAGATATGCCAGCACTTTGTAAATAGAGCCATTTCTAGTTTGCACCAATTACTCCTGGAGGAGAGAAAAAGATTATTAGTGAGTCACAGCAGTTAGCTTGTTTGACTGAGAAGGATGGTTACTGGTTTGTAGATGATGAGGTGACCTGAGAGCCGCGGTGATGGAGAACCTTTGGTATGTGGCTGGGACCATTTTCCAGCTGTGGATGTTGGTGGTGGTGTTCTTCATCATGCTTCCTGCCATGTTCGGCCTTTCTCTGGGGGTCACCGAAGTCTACATCCAGGTTCTGGTCAAAATACTTGAGGTAATGTTATATTCTCAGTCCTGTTTGAGTCCTCACTAGAAAGTTGTGTGTGTATGTTTAAGCATGCAGCAGTGTATTGTTCAAAATCATCTGAAAAAACTTTCATGTGTTGCAGTGGGCCACATTACGCATCCAGAGGGGCCGGCAGGAGCAGCCCAGTCCAGTCCCTCTGCATAAAGGTTAGTCCTGATAGCCAGTAGAAGCAATGCAGGTTTTTATGGAGATATTCAGATTATCTACATCAGTCATAAATATATATGTTAGACTGATTTGTGACTCTACATCTGCTTGTTTGATTTTATGTTCCTGCTGGGATGGACTGGCCTGTCCCACACCTGTCACCTGCTGACTGTGACAAAATGCTCCACATAATAATGGACTTTGATGAAAGAACCAAATAAAATAACTAGTGTAGAAATCAGGAGTTACCTCACTTCAGTGACAAAAAAAAGCTTGGGAAAAGAGAGAACCAGTGAAGAATTAATATAATTAAAATACTAAAAATAACCAAATACATGAAGATAATTGGAAAAATGCACAAATAATGATAAAACAATAAAATATCAAAGAAGCAATTTATTACATATTAAAGGTCATGCAATTAAAACGTAATAATTCCATAAACTCTAAGCAGCAGGAATATTCTTTAATTTCCATCGATAAAATAAATGACATTGAAAATGGAACAAAGTACCTAAACCTACAGAGAGAAAATAAATAAGTTCTAAAATAACAAATAATTTTGAAAATAATAATTATAATGCTAAATGAATATTAGAAATGAATAACGTAAGATTGAAGTTTGTTAAAACAGAATGTTTGAAGTTCTCAGTTACGTTCTTCACTGTGTTGTAACATCACTCAGCTAGAGGAGGAACTCTGCTCTGGGTTAACAGAGACTCTTAAACTTTGGTTGCAACATGTGGAGAGGTTCTGCCGCGCTGCTGCTGATCCTACATGAGGCGGTCTTTGGCAGATTCTTGTTTGGGCTTTAGTACACAATGTTCTGCTGCAGGAAGGATTTGTTTTTCTAACACATGGAGATCATGTGACTCTGTGAGAGAGAATCGGGACCGCCCATTGGTCAGCTGAACCATCTGATGTTGGGGTTGTCGCTCAATGTGGGAAAACTCCTGGCTCGTCTCATGTTGATGATTCAACAGCAGGTTGTGTAACGGTAGCCAAAGAGCAGACTGGGATCAAATTCAGTTTAAACACACATGTGTTTGTTTAAGCTGAATTTGAAAGAAACACTGAAAACACACTGAAGTACTCCTTCTGAGTAATGAAATGTGAAAAATGTTCACATTTGCTTCCGGGCCTGAGGCAATCATTTATTTTTGAAAATAAGTTTGAGAAAACAAACAAGCAGAGAGATGATCATTAATCTTACCTGCAGCTGTGGACACCCATCTGTTTGTGAGAATATCCACTGTACAACATTGCTGCACTTACACAACAGAAAAGTATTTATTCTCTGGCTTCTGGAATAAAAGCACATTATTAGTACACAAAGCTTAATGTGATGGCCAATCCTTTGTGGACATGGTGTGTAGGTGTGGCAATGTCACCGTAATGCCCAGGCTGGAACTGTTCAGTTCAGCTTCAGGTCTGTTCATCACATTCATTTAATTAGTTCTCAGAAAAACTGGTATGAAAAAGAAAACAGGAAGCTGAGGGAGACTCGGCTGTGCCTGTGGGGTAAACATGAGGTCAGCAGCCTCATGATCCTCCACATGCTGTCAGCATTACACACATTGTTCGGCTCTTGCCTGAATCTCATTTCATCTTCACTTTCCCAGCACACAAACAGCTGTGTGAGGAGTTACCAACTATTGTTTTCACATTCAGCTTTCTGTGTGTAACTATGCAGGGAACTGAAGCTGCAGAGATCTATGCTGTGAAGATCGATGTATTTGGTGGTTTACTCTGTGATCAATAGTCAACATAAAAACAACAAATAAGCCTAAGAAATATCCAGTAGTTTTATAAAATGACTTTTTGTGTGTTATTTAAACTTTATTTAACCAGGAAACACCCACAATGGGACATCTGGCCAACATGACAGCAGGTCCTGCCTTTGCAAAATAAGCTCACATCATAACAGCTGCCAGTTGGTGTAACTGCTTGGACAGATAAACATCATCAGTCCAAATGATCTGGGTTTGGTTTGCAGACGCAGAACCTGGGCAGCTTCCAGTTACTGAGTAAACTACATGGCACTCTGCATGTCAGTATTATTTGTTGATTTCCCATAAAAACAATTCCTTAGAATAGACTAAGGAATTGTATTTAAAGACTGTCTACCCACAGTCTATGTCCTGCTGTGACATGAAGGTAGAACTACCTCTGGTTCTGCTGATTGTCTTGCAGGGATCATAGAGCGAGTGGGGGGGTCCATGGAGGAGGAGATGTGGCAGCTCCGGGGCTCTCGGCCCGAGGCGGCGGGGGGATTCTGTTTGAGCGATGGTGTGTATTTCTGTAAGAAGGGCCTGGAGAGCATTGTGGAGGACCAGGTGACGCAGAGATTTTCCTCAGAGGAGTTGGCTTCCTGGAACCTTCTGACCCGCACCAACCAAAACTTCTACTACATCAGCCTCCGCCTCACCATCATCTGGGGCCTTGGAGTGTTTGTGCGATACTGTGTCCTCTTACCCTTCAGGTCAGTCAGTGTGACACAGATCAGCCTCCCAGAGGCTGGGACAGACATCAGACTAGAAGCTGCTAAGAGTTCAGCTTCCTCTGGCTGACAGTGACCAAACACAAAGACTGAGTCATGACAGGAATATATTCTGGTTTATTATTTGGTATGGAACTTAATGTCAGATCAAACGATCTGAAACACAGAGTAGTGCTGGAGCTCCTCTGACAGACCTGCAGAGGTTTCTCTGTTATAAATCAGAAAAAGAAGAAGTATTTCAACACAAAGTTCAATCTGTGAGGAGTTTAACATGAATCTGTTAGAAGACTATGTGAATTTCTGCAGGATTGCTCTGGCCTCTACTGGTATCTCCTGGCTGGTGATTGGAACATGTGTGGTTGGATTTCTGCCTGAGAGCAGGTAAAATACTAGAAATAAACACATCAGTTCAGTGTCTTGTAAAATGATAAAATACTTTGATGTATTTTATTTAGATTTTATGTAATTGACCGACACAAAATATCATAGAAATGTGATTATAAACAAATTTCTAAAGAGCAAATTCTTTTCAGATAAATTCTTGAAAAATGTGGTGTTCAATACTTTGTAGAAACACCTTTCACTGTCATACAGCTGCAGGTCCTATAGGGGCAAATCTATATCAGGTTGGTGCATCTAAGGATTTACTTTCTACAGCCTAACCCTAACTGTCTCATACTTAACCCTATCCCAAACCCTAACCCTAACCCTATCCACTTTAGTCCTAACCCTAACCCAAAAAACAACATTTCCCCTCATGGGATCAAGAAAATGTCCCCACAAGGAGCAATGTTCCCACATTGTAGACAGAAATAGGTCCCTACAAGGATTCACTCATTCAATTCATCTAAGATTTATATTTGTAAAAATATCTGCTTTGTGTTGGTCTCTGACGTAAAATACAATGAAGTTTAGGGCTGTAAAAATGTACAATAAGTCAGAAGTGTGATGGGTATTTTGACAGAGTGCTTTGAATAGCATTGTTCTATGTTTAAAGCGTATTCTGAAACCTTTCCAATTCTCCTGTGTTTTTTTTCTACTTATCAGTGCAAAGAACTGGCTGAGTGAACTGGTCCACCTGACCTGCTACAGGATCTGTGCCAGAGGACTGTCTGCTACCATCCACTACCACAACAAGTCAGTCACACTCCAACTTCCAACACTGTATTTTTCATTTAAAGTTGTTTGTTTGCAAAATGTAGAGTTTAAAGAACAAATTCTAAACTTAGAAATTAAATAACAAATGATTTTCAAACCGTGTAGTTTCTTCTCTAATTTTGTGAAAGGAAATGATTGGTAGAATAACAACCTAATAATAAAAATGTATTATGCTCACATTAAAATGAAATAAAGCTAGATGCTAGATAATAGTATTCAGGCATATACACTCATATTATTTTCCCATGCCTTATTGTTGATGTGATGAAAATGTTTTTTTCAGACCAGGAACTAAAATAAGCCAGCTCTTGAGAAGAATTTCCACGAACTGTGCACAGTTTGAATTTCAAAGTTAGGAATTGCTGTTCAGTTTCCTAACTTTAGCCAGTGTTGTGAGATCCACATTGGCCTGTTTGCTGGTATTTCTGCAGGAAAAACAGGCCTCAGAAGGGAGGAATATGTGTTGCGAACCACACCACCCCCATCGACGTGGTGATCCTGGCCAATGATGGCTGCTACGCCATGGTGTGTCTTACTTCTGGGGAAAATCAGTGAGTCTGTGACTCCTTCTGTAATGCCAACTTGTCCACAGGTCGGACAGACTCATGGAGGTCTGCTGGGGATCCTTCAGAAGTCCATGGTCAGGTCCTGCCCCCATGTCTGGTTCGAGAGGTCGGAGATGAAGGACCGAAACACAGTGACCAGAAGGTGACGTCAAGGTTCATGTGGCAACAAGAAGCTTTATGACAACTAGTTAGAAAAAACTCCTAAAAAAAATAACGCATCTAGAGCCAAAACAATTAATGGACTTTATTTCCTACAGGTCAATATGACATAAAAACTAAGGCAGACAATCGATGTCTAAATGTGAGTCCAGTTGTTGCATTAGCAGTAGCCCCTCCCACTCAGTTAGGAATAGGACATCTATGAATTTCTGTCAGATGAGATTATGTGTTAAGCATTCAGTGTTATTATCCTTTAATTTCTCTTGAGCAAAATACTTGACCCGCCTTGCCTGCTGGTGTTGGTCAGAGGGTCCGGTGCTGACTCTGTCAGACTGCTTCAGGGCAGCGGTGGCCACATGCAGCAGCAGCTCACCCTCATCAGCATGTGGATGACTGAATGTAACGTGAAGTGGTTTCTGTCAAAGGATAGTCTTGACAAAGTACTATACAAGTACAGTCCATTTGCCAATTTTCCTCTCCACTGTTGCTTCATGCATGCTCGGTATGAGGGAATGCTGTAAAGTCAGCAACACAATTCAGGCGCCCCTTGCTGGTTTCTCCAGGAGAAATTAATTCTGCAATTCAATCTGCTGAGTTTCCTTAGAAATGTTTGAATCCACTTTGAATAATTAATTGAGCTTACTGTACTGTTTGATAACTAGGACCAATTGGAATGCAAGTGTGACTGGATTGAAATGACTTTTTTTGTAAAGTGTCTTGAGATGATAGTTGTTGTGAATTGGTCCTATACACAAACTGAATTGAAATGAACTGATGTGCTAAACAAAAATACATGAAATTGAAGGAAGGCAAAAATAAAAAACTTGCAACTTGATCAAAGCTAGAAAAAAAGATAAAGACACCTAAGCAATACAAAACTAAAACCTCAAAGTCACACTGAAGACAACACAGACTGCAGGAGCTGCATGCGATCCAGCGGTCAGCCCAGACTTCCAGTTCAGCTCAGACCATCACACTGGATGACTCATTCTGAGTCATGCCTTCAGCAAAAGGGTTCACCACACACATGATTGTTCATCCTCATGCTTTGTGACCACACTACAGGAAGAATACACTATGTGGTCACTGTTAAAGATGATTCAGGATTTATTTAACCCACCAAAGAACCAGCGGTCAAGGCGCTCTGTGTGAACTCACAATGAGGAAATTAGCTTTGTTACTGAAATCATGTTCAGATTGTTTGGTTGTTGTGAGGATGACTCAGGGCTTTATGTCCCTGTCTCTGCAGACTGAGACATCACGTCGCTGCGAAGACCAAACTTCCCATCCTCATATTTCCTGAAGGTCTGAGTCTTCTGTCACTTTGCGCATAAAGATGATCGTGATCATTTTCATGGTTTGGTTACGTCTGTCTCTTTGTTTCCAACAGGAACATGTGTCAACAACACCTCAGTCATGATGTTCAAAAAGGGAAGCTTTGAAATCGGAGGAACCATTTATCCAGTAGCTATTAAGGTAGAAACAAGCAGTCGGACTCTCCTGGTTCTCTGGTTCAGGTTGAAGTGAAGTGGTTTGCTTTGTGTCTGTTCCAGTACGACCGTCGCTTCGGGGATGCTTTCTGGAACAGCAGCAAATACAACATGGTTAGCTACCTGCTACGCACGATGACCAGCTGGGCCATAGTGGTCAATGTGTGGTACCTCCCTCCCATGACCATACAGGTACGCAATACTCCTTCCAATACATCAGACTGACTGTGAGCACAATCACAAACTAGCCCAGCCACCTTACTGCTGATAGTTTTTATGTTTTTGAAGAAACAAAAAGAGCAGAACAAGATTTTAAAAACTTGTGATGGTGATATCAGGTTTATGTCTCTTTCTTCTTTCCTCTCATAATCTGCGCTTCCATCATTCTGTGACCTTTAGCATTTTGGACAACAGTGTGAACATCTGCTGCTGTGAGACTGTCCAGCTGGCTAAATATGAAAAATGCAAGTTTATAAGAGGAATATATTAGCCAGCAATTGTTGCTCTCCAAACAGTCTTTAGTAATATGAATATTGCGTTTTCCTTTTAAGACGGAACATGTATGCTAACTGACACCTTTGTTCACTATTTAAAATCATTGCAGATATTAACAATTATTCATCTAATCTTTATCTTTTAAATAAAGACATAATGAATGAGAAAGCTGCAGATGTCAGGGCTGGTAACATACACTCTTCTAATTCTTTCCCCGACATGTTGTGTATGTTTCATTTTGACCTGTAGGTGGCAGTCTTCTCCTTCTGTTATAACAGCTACATATATTTCTTACAAATGTTATGATCCGTGTTTCTGTGTGTTTGTTTTTGAGTTTTTTCTGTGATCCTGTTCCCTGTGAGTCTCTGTCTCTGCGTCTTCCCTGTTGATTGTTCCCAGGTGTGTCCTGTTCCCATGGTTACCCCGTGTATATTTAGTCCACCTGTTGTCTTTGTCTCTCGTTGGGTCCTTGTCATGCGTAGCCTGTTTTCTCTGTGCTGTCAGATGTTCCTTGTGCTGTTCTCCGTTGTCCTGTTCCTGGTAAATTATTATTAAATTCATCATTTTTCACCTACATCCTGGGTCTGCCTGTGTCCTCGTCCTCACCACAACACACCGATCTTGATAACAAACTTCACTGCTTCACTGCTAGATTTGTTGTCATGGGAAAATATGAAAATAATTTCTAAACTTTTCAGAATGTTAGAGAATTAATTGACACAATTTTATTAATTTTGCCTCGAAATAACAACAATTCACTTGATGTTAGCAGGTTGTTTTGTGACAACTCTGAAGCCGAGTGCAAAGTAGATTTTTGCAATGATAATTTTCAAAAATGTTTATAGACCTGAGAATGAGGTGAATTTCAGATGATAACCTACATGGTAACGCAGAGTGTATTAAAAAACTGAAAGTTTGTGAAGAACCAGATTTTTATTTGAATACAGGCTACCTAGCCTTAAAGAGACAACATTGTGTAAAATTTACTTTTTTGTATGTTACGTTTTGTTATGTTTGTTATGATTTTTTCCTACATTTTTGAGAAATCCTTTCATCTCCCATGGCAATCATTCAGCTGTGCAAAATGCTGACCTAGCTCCTTAGGGAAGCAGCTCTTCCTCTAAGTTGTAGTTTCCAAGCCTCCATGCTTCCACATCACAAAGCAGCCAAGTGGGCTAGTCGCTAGTGGACTCCTTCAGACTAGCCAGCAGCAATTAGTAAACACCTGCTGGAACTGAGAATCTGCTGAGCTCATTATAGGAGCTACTGAGCAACGCTGGTAGAAACATTGTTTAAGAGTTAATAAAGGAGCAGAGAAGGAGTTTTTAAAGAGACAAAGACCTGTAAACCAATCACAATTATTTATCTGCATGTTTGCTTCTCAGAGTGAGATGCAGAAACCAAAAAAGAATTGTATTACTTTATTGTTAGTTATACAACAAAGTTTTAAAATTGGATGGAACTTTTTCACCATCAGCCACAAAATAGGTTTTGCGATATCTTAAGAAATCCAAGCATTCAGCTATGTGTGATTATAATTTTACTGATTTAAATGAATTTACTTGATTTAAGGGTAAACCACATCTCCTGTGCAAAAACTCATCCAATGTGAAAGTCTCCATCCAGACCTGTCCAGTTCTTTCTAATGTGGGTCTGAGCTGCAGTGTTTGGTTCTGACTGACTGTTTATGTGTTGTGAGCAGGATGGAGAGGATGCAGCTCAGTTTGCCAACAGAGTCAAGGCTGTCATTGCTCATCAGGGAGGACTGCTGGACCTGGCGTGGTGAGGAGGAGCCTCCGCTCAACACACTGATTAGATCTGATCTATTCTCCGGCCTTAACTCATCCTACTGTGCAACTGAATATTGCTCTTAACTTACAAGTTGCATTAGTGAAAATCGTCTAACAGTGATTCTTGAGAATAGGGACAAAACAGGTCCTATGGATAAAGCACAAAATTTGAATAAAATATACACAAAATATAATTTTTTCAAATATCTGACTAAACTGTACTGGGAGCCTGTACCTTATATCTTTACTTTTCCAAAACATTAGTTGTCATATTTGCATACATAAGGTTGAGAAATAACAAAAAAGAAATTATGGAAAAATTAAAACCCATTTTGTCCCTATTCTCAAGAATCACTTAGAAGTGATTAAATGTTCTGCAAAGGTTTGAATGACAAGAAATAAAGGGAAAGAGAATAGCTGACAGGAAATAAAGCAGCTTATAGAACCTGGTGTGAACAGATGGATTCACAAAGGAAGACAGACAATTATCATCCAGCTCATGAGACGTATGTGGCTAGAGCTCAGGAAGGTCAGAAGGTCACAGAGGCCAACATGGAGATGCACATGTGGGAAGTTCTCTTTCAGTGTAACTGTGATGTATTTGTTAAAAGTAACAAATACATCACAGTATTTGCAAACTTTCACAGTGGGGTGGCAGCAATTTTAAGCTGAATGGTTTTAAATATCGGGCTGTGAATGTGCTTCTTGTAGGGATGGAGGACTGAAGAGATGCAAAGTGAAGGATTCCTTAAAGGAGGAGCAGCAGAAGATGTACAGCAACATCATAATGGGACAAAACCACATCAGAACCACAAAACCATGCAGTGAGACCAGAGAGGATCAATAACGCTGGATCAATGAAGAACATGTGATCAACTGTTCGCTTGGAAACTAATCAACTATCACAAGCTCCAGCTGACTGTTCCATTAGGGAGGACTGTGTTAATATTCCACCAGGCTTTTGTTTTCATTAAAGGTTTTGTATGTACGTGTGTGTGTTTGCATTCGTGCATGCATGTGTGTGCAGTAATGTCCATCCACCAGCAGGGAGCAGTGTGTGTGCAGTAATGTCCATCCACCAGCAGGGAGCAGTGTGTGTGCAGTAATGTCCATCCACCAGCAGGGAGCAGT
>CAEGAF010068469.1:0-25549 GCA_903067075.1 Micropoecilia bifurca | reverse complement strand
GCAAGATAGTGACAAAACAGAACCAGATCCTGTTAAGCATTCTTCAAAATAAAATACTTCCTGCATTCAAATAAATCATGTCTCGCACTTAAATATATTTCAGTTCACCTTTGTAATTATATACTATCATGTTCAATTCAACTAACAATAATCATCATGTAAATTATGCTTAACATATAATTGTAAATCAGTCACTTATCATGCAAATATATTGAACAACATATAAGTATAAAAAAGTCACAACAACCAGTGCAAATTCACTGAAATAGGACTGATACAAACTGTCTCAAAGATTTGTTAACTCAGTTCTCTGTTGTTATACATTAAAAGTGGGTTAGTAATCTAGGTGAGGGAACTTTACTCCAATGTTTTGACACCAAACCTGTTACTTTGGAGATATTTCTGAAATTATTCAAAATAATTTGAATAATTAATTTTTTCAAATTATTTACATTCAAGACTGGACAAAAGCAACACATAGTTTCCTAAAATTAGGGTTGACAGGACTTTAAATGACTAAACATGCAGACCATCTTCTCTGATGTAAGGAAAAACTCTCAGTCTTCTCAGAGTTCAGTTTAGGAAAGTTCTGATTTGTCTAAGAGTAAAAAGAAGTGGGTCCAGGATAGGGCCTTGGGGTATCCCACATATTAGTGGATTTCACTACAGTTTCAGTTTAAAAGGTTGGATTTGAACCACTATTGAACTGTCCCTGAGATTCCCACCAAATTATAATTTCTGTAAGTTAGATGGTGTGTCAAAGGATTATAAAATTAAATTTTTTGAAGACTAAATAAATACATTTCACAAAAAGAGATTGATAAACATCAAAAAAGTTTTATAGTTCAAGAGACTAACTTGATTAGTCATTATTTTGCAAAGGTTCTTTTTAATGCATTAGAGGAGTAGGTCTTGTCTGTTTGTTTTATAAGGAATGATTTATTTGTGATCTGCTTCACCTGCCATTAAAATAAAATCTGACTGAGTCTTTGACACATTCTTTGGGTCTGAATTTTTGGCTCTGAATGTGTAAATGTGTTTTTCAGAATTGAAATGAGTTCCACTGTCGTCGAGTCGAAGAAATGTGCTGAAATCATTTCACTCTTCGATACATCCATGACAGCTATCCGCTATCCTCCAGATAGTTAAAAGTCGTGTTGTTATGCTCTGTAGGCGTTGCCACTAAATATGGCTGATTACACATTGCCTTGTTTTCAACCATTTTTGGTTTTGTGGTCTTTTTCTTAGATGCTTTTCAATTAATGTACCATTTGGGACTGTTGTGCAGTAAAATGTAGCCTTACGATAAAACTTTCCTCACACGCATGTGAGATGAAGTCATGTTATCTAAGTAACACCTGCTGTCATGCAGTGTAAACACACCCAGTCTTTTAAAAGGGGTTTTTTTATTTATCAATTTGAGCGCAGAGATTCAGCTCGAGTCTCCTAAAAGTCCAAGGAGAGGGGAGGTTTTCCCAGAGGGGTGTTTGCTTAAGCCTCATTTTATAGCCATGATGCTTTTTCCAGACGCAATCTGAGGCTGAAACACAGAGAAGTGGCACAAAACTTGCAAACCACTTCCTCTCTTCAGAATTTAGGTGACATTTTACTGTTTTTTACGAGATAACCATATTTTTTTTTCTTTACTTACATGCACCAAACATGGTTTGGATGTTGTTTTCCTCACACAAACAATGCCGTGTTGTTTTAACCTACGACTGTCGCGCTAAGATCCAAAACCTCCTTTCATGCAAAGAGAGATTTGTATGCAATTGGTGGAGGTATTTCCTGCATTATTTTCATTTTGCTCCCCGGTTTGCCCTTTGATGCCGGGACACATACTGTTCATTGCATTAAAGCTGATTGCAGCTTACCTTTAAAGGTAAAAATGCCTGGAGCAATCTGGATGGTGATCTGTGGTCAAGGGCGACTTCTGCTCTGAGCTATCTCTTCAATGTGCCGTGACATTCTAATGGCTCGGTCCCAGGCTGGATCAAAGAGCTGTTTGTGGTCAGGGATGGAGATTACACTTGGCCGCTGTGCCATTCCCTCATAGCAGCCAGAACAGATCCCAGCGCTTTTCAAATCCCAGATGTTTATCGGCCCTGTACCCAAACAAACAAGACACATCACTGAACACAGTCATGCAAACGTAATCTTTCTTTGTGTTATGCATGGTTCAAATTGTGTCTGTTGTCTGCATTTGTGCTCCTAGACCTAAATCTGTCTCCAGAGATTAAGCAAGGACAAGAACTGGAGGACAAGTTTAGCTTATGGCCTGGATTCTCAAACTGTGGTACAAGTTTCAGTAGAGGAAACTTTTATATGAATTATTTAGAATTAGTTTAACACTAAATAATCAGATGAATTACTCTGTAGTGATGTGATTAATCACAACTAATCTATTCTTTACTTTGTAAGCTTGAAATCATTTATTGTCTCAAATCAAAAATGTCTGAAGACTAACAGTTTTCCAAGTTTTCACTAAGGTTTAAAATAAATAACTTTGTGTCAAATGTTAATTTAGAAACGTTTACTATAGCTGAACTGGTTCTTTGGTGGAAGGGTGATTAATTGTTGCAATATGTACAAGTTTTTGTACATAAGATGATTAGGATAACTATCAGGAGAACTTTTCAAAGTGACATTTGTTTGACTCTCCTTGCTCATGGTTTCAGTCTCGGTTGCGACTGCAGTAGACGCTGCTGTAAACTAGACAGGAGAGACACTTGTAGGTCAGAATAAATAATGTGATTAATCTGTATTATGTAATATTAACATGTTAAACTTTTTAAATTAATCACGCATTAACACGTTAATGTGTTAACGTTGACAGCCCTATTTACAATATAAATATGAAGCAAAATAACTTTATACAAGCCCAGTCTCAACAAGGATAAGAGGTTAAAGCACATTGCTATTTGCTTTAAATGAATCCAGCACTATAAGGAAGTAAAGTGGTTAATATTTCACAAACTCCTAGTAGAAATCAAAGCAGTTGAGAGTAAACCAGATTTGAGATCATTGTAGTCAATGATCAGTGTTTTGTATTGTTAAAGTACTTTTAACTGTACAAGACACTGTATTGTTAAAAGTGCAATACAGTACAATTACCTGTATGTAAAAAGCATATATCTTGTCTTCATTAAAGAAATCCAAAGAATCATGTCCACAAACAGAAGTTATAAGTTTGGGATATTTTTCACTGCACACTCAGAAACTAACAGCTACATGACACAACATTTAGCTCATTGTCACATCAGAAGCTATTTGAAAAACTTTGTAGTAAGTGAGGTGGCCCTAAACGGTTTAAAGTTACTTTAGGTAATACAGGAAAGTCAATATATAGGGGAAAAAATGAGCTAATAAAAGGAATAAGAGTGGAAGACAGATGAGATGCGCAGAAGCAGCAGAAGCTCTGCTGCAGAGCGTTTTGGCTCTGACTCTCCAGTCCCTGTCAGAGTTCAGCAGCACAAATCATCTGTAGGAAGTGACACAGTCTGTCGCTGATTAACAAATCATAATATTGCAAAGAACATGAAAGAACAGGTGTGTGGGTCAATTCCGACTATGTCTGTTTGATTTGCAGATTCGTTAACATCCTTGTTTTCCACACTGTAATTCCCAGGTGGGGAACGGCTTCAAACCACAGGCCTAATTGGGAGCATGTGTTTTTGCACAGCGTCCAAGGCATGCTGGACTTTTCCAGGCTCAGTTTAACTTCTGGAAAGGATCTAACAAATCCAGTATAGGATGTATTTCAATAAATCAATGTAAAACATTTTAAATTACCATAAGCACTGGGCAAGTTTCTTTGCTGACGGTTCTAAGGACATTTATCCGCCCTCTCTTTTGTTTCAACCTTTAAGAGTCCCTTCACTCTTTTCAAACTGTCCAGACCACTTGAGCGCCTGTATAAAGAATAAGGTGGATCTGGATGTGACAGGCGCGTCTCTTGAGTCGGCAGCAGACCAAACTGTGACCGTCAGCTGGGCGAGATCTGCTGCTGGCAGGCGGCACAACGTCCTGGGACGGCCGTCCAGGAGACAACTGTCCTACTAATTAGAAAGCCAAGACACTGATTAGGTTCAATTATGGTACAATCTTTAAGTCTAATAAAGATATAATTAGACTTAATTATGATCTAGTAAAGTTGCAATTTGTATCCTCAATAGGCTCCATTATCTGCATCATCATAGATATTTTCACAGTTTGTTTCAAGTATTTGTGGATTTTAGCCATTTATAGGCAGTTTGCAGGCAGCTTGGTATTCACAATGCACCACTTTGAATACCAGGGAAACACTGTGACTTGGCATTTATGACCTAATTTTTCTTTTGGATTCTACTGAAGAGGTTCAGAGGCGTCTGATCAAGTCATGGTAATTCTCAAAAAAGCACTCGGTGAAAACTGATGCAGCTTCTTTTAAGCCTAATTGTCAACGTCTAGCTTGACAACATAAAACCCTCAAAATGTAAAACAAATCATCCACTTGTTTTTTGTTGAGTACCAAACTGTCCTCTTTACCAATTTTTTCCAAAAACAAATTTCACACATGATTCACCTGTTTCATTGTGGATCATTTGGAGCAGATCATCTGCAGCCTCCTTCTGCATCAAAGCGCCTCATGCTGTCTGTGTTTACTGCAACAAGCCGAATCCCTTCAAATTAGCGTCCTGAAGGACTTTCTGAAATCAAAACCATGTGTTTGCAAACATTTATCTTTGCTGAATTAGACTCTATCCCTGCTCTGTCCCCCAACCAAACCCGAAGAACGACCTTGTTTATGTGATGAAGCTGCAGCATAATTACAGCGTGCGTCTCCTCGGTCGTTTGCCACTTAGTTAGTCATATCATTTGCAAATTAGGGATGTATTAATGTGGCCTTTACCCAAAATATACTGGTTGAATTGAGTTAATTTTGTTTGAATATTCTGCATTTCGTAGGTCTTTTTGAAAGCAGCATGTAAAATCTATTGGAAGGGTACAGTGAAAGTATTAAATGTGCCAAATTTACTTCAGAATCTTTGTGTCTGTGAAACTGAGAAAGGTCTTTCATGTGCTTCTGTCAGTGGTTGTTGTCAGCTGAGCTTCAATAGATGAAACAATCCCATTCAGGAGCTACTGGGTGCGAGTGGCCTGCTGCGCCACAACACTCAGATCTTCCACTGCTGCACATCCTGAATGTTTTTGTGTCAGGGACTACATGAGAGCATGCTTATAATTAGACATGTGTTTTCTGAGCTTTGAGTTATTCAGTTCATCTCTTTGTTTTTGTGTTGTTGAACAATCGAAGACGAGAGGTGAGGAGTCCTGAAGAGCTTCTTTTCAGCCTTTAGAATTTGGCCACAGCGACCCACAGAGAACCGAGAAGCCGCTGAAGTATTTAATCGAGATGTTCCCAGGAAGCTGACACACACCAGAGATCCGCTGACACACACCAGAGATCCGCTCAGGTAGATTTCAGACTCTCTGTTGTCTCTTTGCCCTTAACCTCTTTACAGTATAAGATCTTTTTTGGGGTAAAACATGGAGGATATTGGACTCCTTTTAGACTTTGATCCGGACGGCTCCACTGACTTTGCATGTTGGGGACAGATGGACCAAAACATCCACTTTCAGACCCAGCTGGATTCCTTCCTGATGGACTGCCAGGCAGCCAGCGGTCAGCTCTCCCCCTGGTCTTCTTTTGGCTGTCAGTCCGTGTTTTCAGACACACAGCTGACGTTCACCGACTTGGATGTACAGTCCCCGGGACTCGGCGCTTGCGCCGAAGGCGACGGATGCTCTGCCGACGAACCTCTGGAGGCGGCCAAGCGCCGGACACGGAGCCTGGTGGTCCACCAGCCACACAAGGTCCAACGGCACGCCGCCAACATCCGGGAGAGGAAGAGGATGCTGAGCATCAACTCTGCCTTTGAGGAGCTACGCTGCCATGTCCCAACGTTTCCCTATGAGAAGCGACTGTCTAAGATAGACACTCTGAGGCTGGCCATAGCCTATATCGCCCTGCTGAGGGAGATCCTGACGTCGGGCTCTGACCCCAAATCCTACGTTGATGAGTGCATGAAGAGCGGCTACAAGAATCAAAGCAATGCAATCTGGAACACAAGTGGTGAGATAAGATAAGATAAGATAAGATAAGATAAGATAAGATAAGATAAGATAAGATAAGATAAGATAAGATAAGATAAGCCAATTACTTCACTTTCAGAAACTGCAGCTTAAATATGTGATAACAATGATCTAACGTTACTGAAGTGAACCTCTGATTAAATATATTTATCAAACATTTTTGATTTTCATATTCACATATGCAAAGGTCTTTTTGAAATTGAAGAAAAATTAAGCAGATGATTTTCATCAAGTACTAATTGTGTTGGGTTTTGAACAAAGGTTTTAATAAACGCACTGCTAAGGTTCTTCAAGTTGAATAATTAGACAGTGGCTGTAAATTTTTTAAATAAGTGCATTTACACCTGATGCTTTTAAATCTGTCATTGTGAAAAAAATCAACTGAAGATTTGGTTTTGACTTTTGGGGAAAGTCAAATCATGATGTCATCTAAAACAGTCGTCTTGCAACAACTGGAATATATGGAAACTATTCAAACACGTCATTTCCACATTTTGTTATGCAACAAACTTAATCCAGAAATAGATTGTAACAGGTTTCCATCAGAAATAACACACATAACATCAGAGGTTTGAAAATATGAGGTTTGAAAATATAAGGTTTTCTTCCCTTTCTTCCTTTGCCATGACTCAAAATTGAGTGCAGATCTATTACGTATTTGCAGCTCATCCTTTAGATGTTTCTCCAGCCTGATTGGAGTCCAATTGTTCTAAATTCAGAAGAATTGACGTGATTTGGAAAGAAACACATCTTTATTGACTTCATTTCAGACTTCTGAGACCAGATTGCACAAATCTTGAGGACAGCATTGAACACTCTGGTCTTCATTATTTGGAAGAAGCACAATGTTGGAATCGGATTCTCACTTGATCTGGTTCCCTGAACAAATGTAGTAATTTCTGACGAACTGTCTTGGTCAGAGATGTGATCAAGAACCAAGTCATCTCTTAGGAAGAAATCCAGTGTTCCCATGTGAAAGGAGACACAACTCAATGGTCAACCACTGACAATGCAGAAACCATTAGGCTTTTAGCACAAACTTAATGGTTAAATCTAAACCTGCCTGTCTACCAAGAGTAGCAGAGATTGAGAGGATCTGAAGAATGGTAGAGGTGTGCCAAGAGTCCTAACTTGACTTGAGGCTGTAAAAATTATTTATTTATATTAATTTGTAAAATTTCAAAGAAACTTTTTTCGCTTTCCCACTGCAGGGTATTGTGTTTAGAAAGGCAATTAATTCAATCCATTTTGGAGTAAGTCTGTAACAACAAACCATAGAAGAACGAAGCGCTGTGAATATTGAATATGCTCTTTAATTAGTCTGACAGGTTTTGGATGGATCCTGGTGAATCCCATGAGGCTAATGCCGCCTGGAGCAGCTTTCTCTGCGTTCGGTTTGCACTTTATTCTCAGCTGTGGTTCCCAGAGGCATTCGGACCTTAAATGAGCCTCGGTTTCCTTGTATTCATACTGGCTTCTTTGTCTTAATTAACTAATTCTTTGGGAATGGATTCTGAAAGCTCTCGTAGCTTTTCATGCGTAAGTGCTCCTCTTTTCGTAAAGCCCACACTGAAGACTTGTTAAACAGTCATTAAAATGTATTAAAACTCAAGCTTTTGCCCCGTTTTTGTCCCTTTGTGCCCCCCAGATCTGACGGCCCGTCTCTCCTGGATAAAGTGGGATTAGCAGGGAAACACGATGGTATCCTGAGTCTGTCGGCTGCAGCTATGTGTCAAAGATGGACAGACGTGCTGGACGCGGTGCAGCCTGCTGACAGACATCTGCAGACTTCTCACCAGGTCACACACCTCCGCCTTTATCAGCCTTCCTCCCCACTTTGTTCCAAGTAGCTTTTAATATTCTAATTCACTGCTAACTGGTAATTGAGAGGCATTGTTTCAGAAATTGGGGTAATAAGGAGTCCTGGCACAGTGCAGCTTTCCCAAACGGATGCCATTTGTCACGGAGAGGCAAAGCTGGCATCAAACTCAAAGGACTCAAACTTCTGCACACGGAGCTGAAGGGCTTTCTGGACTTGTTTTCATCAAGCTGCAGTCGATGTGTTGAAAACAGCCTTGTAAATAAAAGATCCATGGAGAAGGTCAGGTGCTTCTGACAAACAGCAGAAACTGAATTACTCAAATAGCTGTTAATTGTGTTTTATTTATGCTTTTTTGTTGGTATTTTGAAATAAAGTGGATTATGAAATTGCCTTCCATGAAAAGATGAAGACTAGATATCATCACCTTCTTAAAATAATGGCCTCGGCCTTTTTTGGTAGAAGTGATTTAGAAGAAAAAGCACTTTTGGCAAAAAATGACTTATGCCATTATTTTTAATTCAATATTAAGAACATTTTTAACCACGAAATATGACTATTTTGACTTGGAGATGTGTTTTCTGCTTCTGTTTTAATATTTTAAGCTCTCTGAGGAGTTGGGTTAAAAGGCTTAACATAGTTTAAACATCTTTCAAAACCATCAAACTATGTTTGCAATTTGTGCTGATTGGAAAAAAGTCAAGTGACAAAAATGCTGCCTTACTTACATTGCATTTTCACTGTTTTTTCTATTATTTTCTTTGCTTGACATTTAATATAAGCGTATTATATCAAAGAAAATAGTTTTTAAAAGAAACTCTGAGGACAGAGGAAGTTATCTTCAAATCCCACTGGGGTAAACTCATGCTGGATTATCACTCTGATTCAATAAGTATTACAAACAATTATTGTTCCGACATTTGAAGTTCACAGACATTATCAGAGATGGTCAGAATCTGCCAGACTTACTAACCAAACCCAAATCCAGAACAGATAACAGGAGACCAGAAAGACGATCAGCTATAAACACTGAACATCTCAAACATGCCTTTTAAAAATATTTCATTATCCTTTGATCTGTTTTTCTTATATTTTTTTACTGCATGTCCCAAATTCTGAAGAACACCAAGAAAAAGCTTTTATTGTTGCAGAGTTTCCTAATCCTCACAGGGGATCTCAACCCATCAGAATACCATTCTTATGAGATATGAATTAGTCATCTGAGTGGAAATTCTGGAGGCCAGAAGGAGTAGGATCCTTCCAGCCTGAGGCTTACATCAGGGTCTGTATTTTATTTATTTATTTTCTCTCTTTTTTTGCACCGAGGTGGTTTATTGATTTAACTTCCGACCGACCTGCTCCGACAAACGCCGAGAGGCTGTTCTCTGGACTGGCAGGTGTGTTTATCGTGTCAGAGGAGCTCTGCGGTCTTTTGGCGTTGCACTTGTAAATATAATCAGTGCGTTGCATCCTGTGAGGGACTGGGCTAAATTTAAATCTAAAACAGTTCTGTGTAAAGGTCACGCAGCAGCCAGAACAGAGATGAATTGATTTTGATCTTTTAGAAACTGCCTAGATAAAACTGTGCAGCTACAGTTAGTGGTTTACCTAAAGATAACTTAAAAAAAAAGACATTTTATTACAGTAGTAATAGTGTGAGATTGAGCAAATTTAAGAGAGTTACTATTTCCATGTAGTCAGTTTCTGACCTATGTAGATTATAAAAATGGTATTTACTCGTCTTTCCCATTTAAGTTGTTGGTCTCATATCTGTATTAGAGGTGTAGTGATACCTAAAACACATAAGATGATTCAGGGTATTGAGTTCACAAGAATATTAGTTTCAGGAAAACTTCACATATCAAATGTACGCTTCAAAAATCCCCTTATTCTGCATTTTAATTGGTTTGGGTCGGCTGGCTTGGATAGTGGTGCTTTCTCCCGTTTTCAGCAACAACTTCCTGTACTTACATATTATTCATGTCTCATCTTTCAATCGTTCTTACTGGGAACCCAAAATGCTGTTAAACCGTTAATTTAAGAGTTGTTGGGGCATCTTGTATTATGATGAAGTCGAGACGACTGCAACTAGCTAGAGATGAGATGACAGTCAACTCAACAATACATATTTTGATGTTTCAATATATTTTGCACAACAACATGTCTCTACACCCCAGGGAAGCAGGAAGCTATGAACAACTGTGATGTAAAGCCACACAGGGTAAGATCCACACATCATCATAAATTGGCTTTCACTTTAGTTTGTTTTGTACTTATATTTTCTTCCACCTTCCAATGTTTATATGGAGCGCACACATATTAACAATGCAAGGTCGGAATTCAAATATGATGTATTAATGTTGTTTTCTTTGTTTGAGTTACCTGGGTGTTTGGCTCCCCTCCCTGGTGGACTAAAGGCCTGGCAAAGGGTTGAGGTTCCTCAAGTACTGCTGACGGCCTCATTGGACTGAACCTCCTGTGTCATGCCGGTGGGGTTGGGGTGGGGGGAGGGGGGGCTCATTGTTTGTGTTAGTTGTCAGGTGGCAGCCATTTTGTTTTCCCCTATTGTGTCCACCTGGTTTAGCTAAACCAGTATTTAAAGCCCCTTATGTGTCATTTCAGTGAGGTCAGTTTGTTGTCTTGTCAGTTATGTCTTGAGTTTAGTCATTTGTGTTGACCTCTTTTATTGGCAGGCCTGTTTAATTGTTATGTTAACCTTTGTTCATACTTTAAGGTAAATAAAAACCCACCTTTTTTTAAATCAACACCTGTGTTCTGCAAGTTGTACTGTCTGGTCCCTGACAACAACTAATATGTTTCTAAAAGACTTTTATCAAGAGAAAACATTAAATAAACACAATAATGCCAAAAGTATTTGCTCATCCGTACAAATTGTTCCGTTCTCTAACCCCATAATATTTGTGGACAACATTCAGCATGCAGACTGGTTCTACACACATTTGTAAAAGAATGGGTCTCTCCCAGTTTGGCAGAGACTTTCCATGTTCCAAGATGATGGACAACAACTTGTGTAATATTCCCAGTCATTACGTTAATCTCTACTTGCTCTTCCCCAGTCAAACGTCACTGGCATCGTTGCAAAGTGGAAATGATTGGGTGTGACAGAAACTCAGCACAACATTTACTAAGCAGGTTCAGCCAATGAGGTGCATTCACACTTTCAAACTTCATGCAGCCTTCAGATTTACTCAACAAGTCCAGTTCTATCCTGCAACTTTTGGATAAACTAAATCAAATATTGGACCCAATTCAAATAACTAGTTTGTATTTCCAGTCTTTGGCGGAGCTGAACGACATGCTGACAAGGGAGTTCAGAGTAGAAATACATCTAAACCTGGCAGGACAGAAGCTCTCAACTCCTGGACTTGGACCCCAGTGTTATGCAGCTTCTTGGAATGGATTTCCATGCTGGTGCAGAAGACTCTAAGTTTTATGTCAAGTGGGAAAGCATTGTAGCATTGGGCTGTTTTTTAGGGATGATACTGAAGTTTACATTGTGAAGGAAAATTGTGAAATACTTTCAACAAGACAGTGCATAATACAAATGCTGCAGCTGCATTTATTGACTTGGACTTGTTGGTGAAATTTCTTAAACAGGATAATTCCCTCATCAGTAAATCTCAGGGTTGATTTTTTTTTTCAAACTATTTCAGTGATGAGATTATTTACCCGCATCATTTATATATTTTTATTTTTATGACCAGAGGTGCCATTAAATTTGGAAGGGCGTTAGATTGGCTTCTATTTTTATATTACAGGAAATCTATTACATGCGGTTTCTCTGTCTCTTTTCTCTTCCTCTCAGTAACTCGCCTTACCCCCCAAAAAATAACACAAATTTCAATGATGTTTATGTATAGTAAAGGGAATAAGAAAGACTGTTTTATGGTCAAATTTTATAGGTTAAGTTCGCCGAGTTTTCACAGCAGAATGACGTCATTAATACAAAAAAGAGGGCTGGGCGGCCTGGGTGTGTAACGTTTTCAAAACAATATTACCAGATGCGTAATCCCCTAAAAATACACGGTGTACACATCTTCTCAGCTTTTCATGAGGAGCATTAACTCAATCTGTCCTTCAGGGCTTCACTGAAGCATTTTCCTAAAAAAACATTTGACATGGGATCTTTAAGCTCATTAATCTGTTGCAGGGCATTTATCTCCAAATGTCATCAGAAAATTAAATAAGTGAGGAGAGAAAATTGTAATTTTTCACATAGTTGCATGATAATTCTCAACATAATTGCCCAACAATTGTGACTGACCACAGAAATAACAGGAACAAGTCAAATAGGTGGAAATCAAAAAATAAATTGAGACGTGACCATTTGAATGTTAGGACTCTGATTCCAAAATTCAGAAATAAAAACTGATTTCAAAGTTTCTTCACAAACCTGCTTCTTTTCTCAGAAATGTATGATTTTTTTTCCTACATTTCCTACATTTGCTGTGGAAAATCACAATTTTCTCCTAAGAAAGCCAGAAACTAATTTCTTAAAATGAAACCTCAGATCTGACAGAGCAGAATAAATCCACAAAATACAACCAACCTAATAATTATACACACAGGATGTATCATGAATGTCATTCAGGCATGTGGATAAAACTGTTGCCTGCTGAGACAGGTTGGCTGAAAATGTCCAGTTCTACAAACATCAATATAGAGAGAAAAGATTTTCTGGACTGCAGTTTCTGGACAGAATGAGACCAGTCAGTCTGGCTTTAAGAAATGAACCTTTATTGGTTTTTCTTTACCTGGTTGACAGAACGTTTGATCTGCCCCCCACTGACCTGACCAAGTTGCAGAATAATCACCTGTCCTTCCTCTAAAACTCTTCCACCCAGCTCTCATCCTCATCCTCATCCGGATCTGCGTTTCTCATCTCTGCTCAGCTTCAGAGGATCTTTTGCTTTTATCTTCTCAGTCAGAGTGTGTGTGAGTGTGTCCCAAATGTGAAACAGACCCTTTAATATCTGAAACCTTCTCGGACGTGCATTGGATCAGACAGATGCTTCCTCATCATTAGACCTGCAGCCCCCCCCCCTCCAGAGGTCGGATTAAACCTGCTGTGGTAGAGTTGAGTCTCTAAAGTCAGATCAATGGTGTCCAGTGGAGAGGTGGGGATGTTACTGGTTACACAGGTGACAGTAAGGCACCGACAGCTGACTGTAAACACCCCACTTCTTGTTGACACCCATGAGCTGCTCCGACCCAATCAGAGGAACAAACACCACAACTGTTTGCTCAGTCCAAGCCCTGAAAGGCTGGGACCAACCAGGCCACCTGGCTGAAACATCGCTGTGAACCTGGACTAACCCTCCTGCTAACCTTGGCACCAGGGTCACAAGTGCAGCCCTAATTACGCTGCATTATTTGTGGAAGAGGCCGGTCCATCGGCACCTGAGTGCACGGCTTTGCTCATTTGTTCAGCAAATTTACTCTGACCCCCATCAACACCGACCAAGCCCCCACCCCAACCCGGTTCTCCTGGTGAAGTCCAGATTCTGGAAGTAGCATGTGCATAATGAATATAATTGTGTTATAACCAATGTAATTGCTCAGGTGACACTGTTTTTTGTAACTGTCAAGTCAGAGAAGTGAGCTGAGGAGAAGTGTGACTGAACGGAGCTTCAGCTGCATTTTACCGACTATGAACCTTCAAATTAACACCTGGTCCGAACACCGTCATGCATTTTTATTCTGTGCAAGTCTAGAGTCGTCTCTTATTGCTTTTTCTCCTTGGTGACTCTAGTAGAGCTGCAGAAATTCACAGCTGAGGGGGGGGAGAATCGTTTAATATTGTTTCAAGAAAATGATAAGAAGTCATGTTTTCAGTCTAATTGGGCTCCACCAGAAAAAAAATGGGCAAATGTGGTTTCGTCACAATTGATGTCATTGATAATATGTCCTAACATCCTGTAAAAGGCATTTATTTCTACATAATTTGGGTTGTATGCTGAAGTGTCTTTAACCGATACCATAAAACTTCGATACTTATATAAGACATAAGTACTGATACTTATATCGGGGCAATCGAGAAAACAAAACTGTTTGGTTCCTTTATGAAATCCATGATTTTTGTTTTGGCTGAAACAGATATATAACTGTAAATCATGGCATCTTGTCTTCACGCACTTCTCCAGAGCGTAAAGCCTCAGAGGGCTGCACTTCAAAGCCCCACAGCCATAACTTCACATGGAGCAGACTCAGGTATTGAGCTTACAGTTTTTGAGGAATGGGGGAGTTTAGCTGTGCCCTGTTTTCCTTCCACCTTCAGATATCAAAGCAAGCTCTGACAGTGGGGGTCTCTGGCATCTCAGGCCCCCTTTCCACAGACGAGACAAAGTGCTGCGCAACGAGCCTGCGTTGCATTAAACAAAGTTTAAATGTTTCAAGCTGTTACACACTCCCTGGTGAAACCTCTATGAAAAGGCCCCTAATGCGATTTCAGAAACACCTTGTCATCGGCCCCAGGGCAGCAGGATGGAGAGCTGTGGGTAAATGCATTAGCAGGTTCTCGGTGTTTCAGGTTGACTCTATGACTGCAGGTATATCTACAGTTTTATAACCGAACGCTTACCTCAAAAATAAGCCTAGGTATTTATTGGGAGTGAGGAATAGTCAGCTTAATTTATATAAAGCTTATTGTGCAATTTGTCACCATGAAGGTATTTTTACTGACTCTGTTTAAATCTTTGAGTCAGACAGCTTATTCTCACGTTCTGATCACAGGAATTCAGATTTTACTCTTTTAAAAGTGTCTGGATCCGTTTTCACCGTTTCTCAGGGGTTTTTCATTAGAATTTTTTCCCTCACTTTTTATTCGTCCTTTACTTGTTAATACCTCACTTACAAAGAACTATTAATTATTAAAACTATACCTGCTTTTATTTTCTATATTGAATAACGACAGATAAAATTTAAATAAATGGATATATACATTGAAATACAAAGTAAGGAACTGTTTCATGATATTGTGTGAAACCTTCAGATGGGATCTCAAAACTCTCATTGCTACCATTTATGGAAAGTGAGGTAATGTTAGGAAACCATTAAGCATGAAGAACTTCTTTACTGATGCAAATTTAGGTGCTGAGATAAACAAAACAACATTATTTTCCTTACCCTGCAACAAAGAAAAACTTACTATTTAACTGATATTGGCAAGACCAAATAGTTAAACCATTGCTATTTGTGATGTTCTCATCCTACAAATTACAAAATACTGTGATAAAATTTTAACTCCGTATCATTAGTCTCCAATGTTGAGTTTTTCTGACTTTGATTTTGTGCACAAACAGATGTTAGCTGATTAGAAGATCTCACTGGATTACAAACCTGGGAGGTTATTGGGGGAACAGTCAAAACCAAAAGCATAGCCTTGTGTAATCTTCAGATGAATATGCAGTGACAAAACTGTTACTTGGCCTCTGTTGGCAAACTCCCATCTCCAATCACACAGCATTATGTGGCTTTATTGAAATAAACACATGATTTTTGAGGAAAAAGTACATATGAATCATTGTAAATTTAAAACAAAAAATGATACATCATACAATTTGCTGTTTCAGCTTTAGTTTTCTTAGTCCGAGTCAGTTTCTTATTAAAATATCTTGCACACCAAAGACCACACAGAGCTTTTGACTCAAACGTCTGACTAATTTTAGCACCAACAAGGTGAAAACTTAGAATCTAGTAAATGATCCCCTGATGGATGATACATCTCTTGGGTCCTACGTTTCCAGATTTGTTTTTGTTAAACATAATTTTCAGCTTCTGGACATCATTTTCATTCCTCCAAATAGTGTGAAAATGAGTAGAAAAAAGCAAATAAAATCCAAAGCCAAATGTCAGAAACCCTGAAGAACAAGATTTTGCACAGCAGAAATAGGCTCGTTGAAAGCAAACAATGTAGAAATGTACCATTTTTGTGCAGAACAGTGTTATGCTGTAATTCAACACTAATCTAATCGTGGATTCCTGTGACGTGTGATGTGGAGTCACATGAGTCACAGTTTCATAATTTACTGGAAGTGAGCCGTGCAACAAGCCAGACATGCTGTGCAGTTTTTCCGTTTTGTTGTTTAAACATTGGCATCAGTTCACTCCTTTCACAATGAAACATTTTAGTGAACAGACAACTTAAATAGCATGTTATCTTTTCATTAACAATAAGGTATAACACTTGAATATGACAAACTTTCAGCCACTAATTAAATTTGCTCAAACTAAATCTAAATATGAGAATGAAAGATAAGCTTTCAGAAATTGGGTTCTGTTTGCTTTAAGAACAGCTCAGCTGTGTTCTTCAGAGGTTGGCACTGTCCTGTAAATGTTTTAAAACTTCAAGGAGCTTTAAAGTGACCAAGCTGCTGTGTGGATAATAGATTATTATTCATAGAATAGAAACCAGCTGTGCTTCAGTTCACAGATCATCTTCAGTTCATCTTGAACACCAGGTGCAGGTGCAGACACTCAATTTTCACAAGAATTCACTGGATTGTTTTTAATTATGTTCATGCTTAAGCTTTATTTATATGTAGTAGAATAACTCAAACTAAATGGTATTTGAAAGTAAAAATGATAAAACTGCACTTGGCTACAGCCCCCATGTCCCAGCTATAGATGTCCATGTCTTTCTTTTCAGAATGACTCAAGTTCAGTCAGTCAGACTGAATGTAGAGCGTCGCAGAGTGAGTAGATTGCTGGATTTCTGCCTGGACTTTGACTGGGCCATTCTAACTCTAATTCTAAACCATTTCATTGCAGCTCTGACTGTTTATGGTTGTTTTTCTGATGGAAGTTGAACACCAGTCTTAGGGCGGCCATTTATTGGATCATTTTTATCATGATAACATTTTTGATTTATTCTTGTCTTGATAAATCCCAATTAGTGATGTTATAAAAACTGAGGGAATTATGAGAAATAATGTTTTGACTATTTTCGCCACATCAATAACAATAATTAAATGTAAAAATATCAATAAATGTTACTGTGTACAGCTTAGTGATATAAATTACACCTATTTAAAGTAAATGGGATCCTGAAGAAGCAAATTTCATATGGGAATGTGTTTCAAAATCAATATTTGTGTTGCAATTAATGCTGTTCGCAGTCATGCAGTACAGAGATGAATTTACTAATTTGACTAATTTACTATCAATTTTACTGTTATAATAATAGTATCACAAAATATTGTGATAAAATCCTAAATCTATATCTCTTTTGTAGATATTGTTTTCTGTCAGGATTCACATGTTTTAGCTCCCTCCTTATTCCTATCAACAGTGTTATGAAATTCATAACTAATATTGAAAGACATTCCCACCAGAGTTGTGAATCTCAGCCCCGTCAAATCAAACCCCGGTTGACTCTTTTTACGAACCATGTGATTTATGAAGGGTTTTATTTAGAGCTCTTGGATTAAATGGGAATAAATACAAATGCACTTGACTCTTTTCAGATTGTGCTTTTCATTCGAACCATGTGTGTTTTGTTTTACTTTACAGCTAAGGGTCACTTTGTGTTGCTCTACCACATCAAATCAAATCCCAATAAAATATTTTGAAGCTCAACATAATGGTGACAAAATGTGAAAAAGCTTAAATATGAATCACTGGGAGACTAACATAGGACATATTGATGGAGGTGATGAGAAAGTGATGCTGAACTCTGTGCTTGAGTTTGTGGCAGAGGCAAAAACACAAGCAGACGAGTCCTTTGGTTCTCCTCGTTAAAATGATCCGGGGTGAGCCACACTCTGGCGGAGGTGGTGGAGGTCAAAGGTGACTGGTCCTGGCATCCTCACGGACAGTAAAGCTCCTCCAACAAATCACACGTTAGTGTCAGATCAAAGCGTCTTATAAATCATCGCCGCTCCACACGTTTGGCCGGGTTTCACTCATTCTGGTCCTGTTCCCTCGTTCCGTGCCAAACCTGTTTCTCGTCTCTCATCACCTCTCCGTCTCACTAGTCATCTCCCTGTCTTGTCTTCGGGAGGCCGATGGCGGTGCGTGTAGCCAGGATGTGGTTCTGTGACAACGCAGAGGATGTAGAATCACAGAGGTTCTGCCCTTGGTCCATGTGGAGCCCATTTCGGAGGTGTCAGACAAGACAGAAGTACGTCACCCGGCTCCGCTGAGTTACAGCCAAAGCTCATCTTTGATCTGCGAAGAAAGGCCATCCCTCGCTTTCTTCTGTCTCACCTCATTCTTCTGTAAATGTTCTTCTTTTTATCTCCCACCATTCCTCTCAGAGGGGGGGAAGTTCTGGAGACAGAGATTCACTCCAAACTCCAAAAGAACATCATGTGAGATAAGCATGAATCACTTCCCAGCATCCACAGGGAATTGAAGAAGATCTGCTGTCACAAATAAACGGCTCACAGACTTGGCTGAGGTTATCATGAAGATAAAGCCTGGGTCTCTGTTTTATTAAATCTATTATTATGAATAGATCAGAAACAGTCAAAGAATCATTTATATACAAGAATATCAAGAACAGAAAAGTGCTGAACTATCAGTGTCGATGCATGAAGCAAGTAGGCTGTAAGACATTTAAGCCACATGTAGATTAATCAAACTATCTTCTACTCTGAAAGATAACAGAATCTCTCAAGTTTTAAATTTCAAATGTAAATGTGCGAGTTTGTGAAAAACAAAATTACAGAACTCAACTTTATTAATTTTGTCTTATCTCCAAGAGTTGAGTAAAAAAGGGTTTTTAAGTTAGCATTTAAAATAAACTGACAGAAGACAAGGAGTGGAACTATTTTCCAGGTTTTTAATATCCGATGCTAAATTCTTGTTCACATCCAATTGAAAAAGGAAGTTGCACTTACACTCAGCATTTTGTTCAGAGGTTTTCCCTCCAGTGGTTCTTGGTGCAGTGCCACCGCTGGTGAGGAGGGGAACAGGTTTTTAAAAGGATATTTTTGTTTGACACAGTGCAGTGTGAAAGTGAACCACAGCAACAGTTGGAAAATGTAACAAATGTTGCAATTTTGTTTCCCAGTCGAACGAGACTATCAGGTGTGAAAACACTCTTAGTGTATGTCAGTTCCTGACTTTAAAGGAAGTAATAAAAATTCTCCCAAAGACCAAGTCTGTCTCTCTCTCTCTCTCTTTACTCTGGCTTTTAGCAAACAGACATAATGCTAATAATCTGTCCATAATGAATAGCTGGCTGCTAGATACAGTGAAAATACTGCTGGCAGACCCACCTCCTTGTCATCGGTGTGTGTGTTTGTCAGCTTACCTCACAGATGCTGCACAGGATCCGTTGGCTTTCCACAAAGTCAGGACCTTCTCCCCCGAGTGCAGAGGCCTCCTGCAGCTGAGCGGTGGAGCTGGAGATCAGAGGTCACAATCAGGGAAAGTGTGTCTGCATGTGTCCACGTGTGTGTGTGTCGTGTGAGTGTGTGTGTGATTCCGAGAGTTCACATTCCTTCTTTCATGCTGCAAGTGTGCATAAACCTGAGCATTACTTTCCTCCTGGCACATGTGAAGCATTACAGTCCCCACCACCAGGCTGCATCCTGCAGGTCGCCTCAGTCTGGATCACGGCTCCGGCGCTGCGTGAAAAACGCTGTGACAGTAAGTGGAGCCTGAAACACAAAGCAGACCAGGCTTTTCCAGCATAAACAAGCGGGCGTTTCATGGGTTCAAACTGTGCTGCACAACAAGCAGGAGGTGATGGGTTCCACCTCATTTGCAGCGGCGGAGCAGTTTCTCCTGGATGGGTAAAACAAACAACGCCATATTTCACATATTTTTCCTGGAGTGTCAGTTTTGTTAAATGACTTCCGAACGCAAGACAGTTCAGGACAATTCTGACTAATAATTCATTCATTTGCAGGCAATAATCTTTCTTTAAGGAGAAACCAATGAAGTTCAACTCATGCATTACTTTTTCTTAGAAACATTTGTTGATTAGAGATCAGATGATCTCCTGTTTATGGTTGTGATGGTAGGAAAAAGGAAAAGAATTTTACAACATAAAATTAACTTCTTTTTTAGGTTCAGGCAAGCAGCTGTTTTCTTGTAACTGTGCCATAACTCACCAAGATAAAAAAAAATCCTCTTACTTGAATGTCATGTTTTCTTGTATTTCCAGTTTTGAAGAGTTACTTAAAGAAACAGGCCTCCATCGGAAAACAAGAAGTTTATTAAAAGGTCTTTGTTCAACATTAAAGAAAATAACAAAATGCTTTAACTGAATGTTGAACAGGAATTGCTCTTTTTTTCTTTTTCAACGAATGAATTCAAATCAAACATGCTTCCGCAGGAGGAGATGTATTTATTAAGTCTTTTCACCTTCACGCCACTGAGCAAGTTGGGGTTCAAATCAAAACAGGTGCAGTCAGCTGATGTGATAAAACCTGGAGAACATGTGCTGAGGTTCCTCAGATGTTCTAATCTAAGCCACCTGCGCGCTGGACAAACGACGCAGGACGCAGATGAAGGGAGAGTCTGGAAGCCTGGCGCGCACCGGAGACAGCGGGCTGCTGGGTGGAAAAAAAATAAAAAATCCTCTATCCTTTTTCTCTTTATTGTTTTAGGATGTGTAAAAACCCGCACACCCGATTTGACTTGAATTTTAAGCTGGCTGCTTTTCTCCAGAACCCGCGTAAATGGTTCTCCAAGGTGCGCAGCTTCCGGCTAAAACACATCCGGTCAGTGGTGTTTATGGAGGATTTTTGTATAAAATCCTATGAAGAAACCAGGTGTAATAAAATAAAATTAATTATTCATATTTGTTATATTTCGCAATAAATAGCAACTTAAATAACCGAATGATTTAATTTGTCGCATTTTAATCCATCTTGGTTGATTGTGGGATTTCAAAAGAAAAATAAAACAGATCAGTTCTGTTTTATTGCTGAGGACAAATGAAGTAAGAGCAGGAGGGTCTTCAGCTTGTGACAGTGAATAATCTCCAGATACATAAAACCACCGCGGCTCATCGGAGAGAGACGCACCCAGGACTCACCCTCCGCCTCCGCCCTCCAAATCCCTCCCCTTCCACCCTCAAAACTATTTAGCATCTGAAGTTGGGACAAAGTTTCCAAAAAACTTTTTTTTTTAGAACGAAAAAAAAAAGACTTTCTGCGAGAGTAGAACGCGGGCCGGCCGCCAGAGTGAGCGGCGTGTTAGAAGAAGAGCATCTCCAAAGGTTCCTCTCCTCCTTTCTAAGGATTTACATCTATCCTGTAACCACGGCTTCGAAGGTGGACACCGTTTTTTCCTCCCTGTCTCTACATTTCTTCAAGAAAGAAATGGAAGAGGGATCCAGCTCCCCGGTCTCCCCTGTGGATAGTCTGGTGACGAGCGAGGAGGAGCCGGAGCGGCAGCAGAAGCGCTTCTCCAGGAAGAGGAGGCACAGCAAGAAGTCCGGAGAGGACAGCAGCGGCAGCGGCAGCAGCCCCGGTCCCGGTACCGGTACCGGCCCGGGGAAACGGGGCAAGAAGCCCAGCCCGAGCAGCAGCCAGTCGTACGAGGAGCTGCAGAACCAGCGGGTCCTGGCCAACGTCCGGGAGCGTCAGCGGACTCAGTCTCTGAACGAGGCCTTCGCGTCTCTGCGTAAAATCATCCCCACGCTGCCGTCGGACAAACTGAGCAAGATCCAGACTCTGAAGCTGGCCTCCAGGTACATAGACTTCCTGTGCCAGGTGCTGCAGAGCGACGAGATGGACAGCAAGATGTCCAGCTGCAGCTACGTGGCGCACGAGAGGCTCAGTTACGCGTTCTCGGTGTGGAGGATGGAGGGCGCCTGGTCCATGTCCGCATCCCACTAGCGGTCAGAGACAAACGCGATGCCAGAGCGGTGGGTACGATGAGACCTGGGGGCGTCCAGCTGTTGGTTCCAAATGGAATCGGTTCTATCATCTTCATCCATGTTTTTCACTGAAATAGCCTCAGCCGCGCGCATCCAGCTGAGAGTAGATGTTAAAGGGAAATGATGGAGTGGATTAGAAAGCAGCTTTAGGGTTTGTTCCCATGAGTCTCTGAGCTGCGGGAGTTTCTGATGAGGGTTTTGTAGATCCGGCCCGAGGCAGAATCAAGCTAAGCAGCAGCTTAGGGCCTCCAAACCTCCTGGGCCCAGCAGGACGTCTCACACTCCAAAACACACACCTGTTTAAATTCACTCAGATTTTTAAAAAGCAGCTTATTGTTATGATTTTTAAAAACAGTTTGATAGGTAGCTGACCGGTCATAATTTGAAATTGTGCACAGAGAAGCAACTTCAGGCTGGAACTTCAGGTACACTTAAGAAGAAAATCTGCATTAAATTCATGAGGATTTGCAGAAAACGTAGAATAGCAAAAGAAAAAATATTTCTTTAGTTACTGTAGTTCTAGTGGTTTTTTTACTGTATTTTATTTTTAATTACTTTTAATTAATTTATATTACCAGAAATTGAGCGGTTTGGAAAACATGAAAGTGTTTTAAAATGACTGTGTTTCAATCGAAATGCATGTATAAGAGCAGGAAGTAAACAGGAAGTAAATTACTAAATACAAGAATTTAAAATACAAAATTAAAATTCTGCATAAAGTAATAAATAAATCTATTAATAAAAAATATGACTGAAACAAACAAACAGTTACGAAAATAATGAACAATTAATCATGTTCAGCGTTTTGATTTCATCACATATAAAGGAAATGAATAAATAAATATTCAAAGTTAATGTTCATCCTGTCAGTTCATGTTAAATAGTCAAAAAGGGGGTTAATAAGCAGCTTAACATAAAATGTCACAAAGTATCAGCAGGTGGATTTGGATTGAATTATCTTCATTCAAACTTAATATCTCTGTCTATTCGACTGCTGTCACTTTAAAAACAAAAATGCAGAGAAAAGGCCGTTAAGATCCAGGTTCAGTGTTTATCAGTGGGAAACACATTGAACATGTTAGAAAAAACAGCAGTGATGCTCATTCTGTATGTTTTTCTAATTTATTTTAAAAATATGTTTTTAAAAACTCCTAAGATTTCAATAATAATAATAATAATAATAATAATAATACTGTACTGGGAAACTTGGCCTCAACCAGCAGGCCCAAATTAATAAGATAAATAACTTTAGTGAACAATGTGACTGATTATCACCACTTAACTATATTGCTTACAATGTGAAACACACAAACCATGAATATGAAGTCAGTAGTTCTGTGGTGTTTGGTGGGTGAAGGTCCCACATCCCCCCCAACCCCCCCAAATCAAATTGTGCTCCAGGCCCCACACAACCTTTGACCGGCACTGGCATCTTGTAACGGTTCTGCATCTGAATCCTGCAGCTTCTGCTCTCCAGGTGGAGCAGAACCATCACTCAGCATCCAGCTGGATGCTCGGGTCAGATGTCCAGATAGTGAAGGTCCTATGCGTCCTGTTTCCAACAGAAGATCACGTTAAAAACCCGAGACTTGTACTTCTCTTCCTGACGTGTGTGATGAAGGGGAGGGAGGGACTGGAAACGCAGGAGTCCGCCGAGAAAGGAGCGCAGCAGCTGCGGTGCCATCACGGCTAATTTATATCCGCAATAGAGGCTTTTCCTGCGCGCAGACCGCAGGAATGGGCAGCTCGGCTGGACATGAAGAGTTCAAGCCGGTGCAGGATAATAAAAACAGAGGGACGCATTAACGAGCAGCCAGCCTGCGGTCACACCCGCAGCCTTGTTGCTTTATGTTCTGGTTGTTCCCTTTTAACCAAACTTCAACTTATCTGTTCGTTCACTTTGCTGCAGTGACATTTTGGGAAATGTTTTAATTGTCACACAAATTATGGTTTTTAAGGTTGGTCATTATATTCAGGCAAAAATATTTTAACCCATGTGAAGACTAAACATTGGGCCTAAAATAAAAACACGTGGAGACATCAGATATGAACGTAGTTAGACCTTCACTTTACATTTGCTTTTAGACTAAAGGAAAATAATCTAAAGGCTTTTTTTTTTTTTTTTTACAACTTCTGCTCGTGTTAAGGATGAAAAAGTGTCGCATGATTTACGCATTAGGCTAAAATCACATCTGATCCGATCCACATGTAGATCAAATGTTTTACAAGCGGAAATCCAACAATAATATATATTTTTAAGTGAAACATAAAACATTATTTGTCGTTAGTATAATCGGTCTGGTTCAGTCAGGTTTCCTCTTCAGGCCTCTGAGCGCATTTGCATATTACTTAGTGAGACCATTAAAACCCCGCAGGAAGTGATTTCTATTGTTTTAGGATTGTGCCTCAGGTGCCTCCTAATAAATATGCAGCTGGACCAGTCACATAAAAAACAGCCCATATGGTTTTACTCAGTTCAGGGGATCATAATTGATTCATTAAGGACTTCCCGCTTTCTCTCACAATTCAGATTGTGCGTATTTCAGTGATTTGCGCGCCTTAATGAGAATTTCTCTGTTCCTTTTCTTTCTGTTTCAGACTGTTTTGCTTCCGAATGGTGTAAAAGAGATTATTGAAGAACTGATTGACCTCAGAGGCCAAGGATGGAGCAGAGGCGTGACGTGGCCCAGGAAGAGTGTGTGCGCGCCTGTGTGAGTGTGTGTGTGGACGCAGATTCATCACACCGTGGAGGATACAACTGCGCAAAGTGCGCAGCGGGCCAACACAGATCCGCCAGCTGTGCGCATTTACGGCCTGAACTCTCACTAAAGTCTTCCTTTAAAAAAATTATTTTGTTTTTCAAAGACTTTAAGCCAGATTATGAATTTATATATAAATATATGAAAGCATATTGTACATATTTGTGTAACTATATCCTGTAAAGGGACCAATGCAATTCGGAGTCTTTTCTCTGCATGGGGTTTATTCCAACGATTCCTTCTAAGTTCCGTCCAGTTTCCACTGTTGTTCTTTTTTTTGTTGCTTATTTATTAAACGGGTATTTTTTCTAAACAACAACAACAACAACAAAAATGTACTTCTGTGTTTTTTTCCACATATACTTAAAAACTCATTAAAATGTTCGGTTTAATAAGTTTGAATAACAAAGTAGAACTGGCTCTGGTTGAAGGGATTTTTCCCTGTGTGTGTGTTGGGTGTGAGAAGTTGCCCTTTCCCCTCCCTTCTGCGCTTGTTATGGAAAGAAAACCCCACTTAAAAAAAAGAAAAGAAAAAGAAAAACAGAGCCCATAAAGATCCAGCTTCATTAAGAGAGCAGGAAATAAAGTTCAGCCACATAAAGTGTTTGTGCGCCTTTAAAAACCAGGCAATCAGTGTTTAAACTGCGACTCTGTCGACAGATAAGGACAATAACTCCGCCTAAGGTTTTTTTTTTTTAAGAAAAAAAGAAATAAAAGACCTCAAAATTACGACTGAATAAATTCTTTTGAGTTCAGCTGTTTACGTCCAGTTTTCCCAGACGTGGTTCTAGATGCAATCTGAGCGTCAAACAGGAGCTTATTGTGAACGACGGGCTGCTGCTTTCAGGGACCGTCGGAGCGAAGAGACGCTCTGGGACTGGAGCAAAAATACAACCCCTATCTCACACACACACACACACACACACACACACACACACACACACACACACACACACACACACACACACACACACACAC
>CAEGAF010068461.1:0-14267 GCA_903067075.1 Micropoecilia bifurca | reverse complement strand
CCCCATTTGTTTGTTTGGTACTTGCAAACTGCTTAGGTGGGTTTTTGAACTAGTTGGTCTTGTTTGTTCCTGTTTGCCCAGTTTAGCAATTCTGACTTTGCTCCAGCTAACTATGCAAGTTAGAAGATTGTTTGGGAGGCTTGGTGCTCTCCTTAGTATCTCCTTTGTGTGTTTTGTTTTCCCCTTTTGGGTTATTTTGAGTTTATTTTGAATGGACTTGTTTGAACCCTTTTAGTTTTCTTTAATTTGCACCTGATATTCTTGAGTTTGTTTTTGTCTGGCATTAATTGGGGTAAATTGTATTGTTTTGTGACACTTTCTTTTGTAATAAATCATTTTACACTCCATTTGTTCCTCTGGACACATTTTATGTTATCGCCCCCGGACCCCTAGACCTTGGGGCGTAACAGTCTCATGTATTTTCTATTTTATCAGCCATACATACAGTAGCTAAACTTAGTTCCTACATAAATTCCTCCTCTGTTTAATCTCCTTATCTTGAAGTAGAACACTTTGAACCTCAGCTTTTAACTTTCTGACCTTGTGCACAGATCAGAGGGATTTTATATGCTTGGTAGCCAAGCTTTTCTTGAAAGGTTGACCCTCTTTACTTTGTTGACATGAGGTGAAGGCTTTCTGGAAAAAGATTATCATCACAACACCACAGCATATTTGACTTGTAAGGTCAAGATTCAATAAATAAAATCCTCTCTTTTACCAATGTAAAAGAAGACCGGGCACTTAAACTAATCCATAGGATTAGTACCTGCTGAAATCTGCAATACGTAAAATGTTATAAAAATGATTTAACTCCTTTCAGGTTATTTTTTTCTATTTTGTCACATCAAATTAGCCCAACATAACATTTACTTTTAGTGGTATACGCTTTCGAAATCAATATGGTTCTATGCAAAAACATAGACGGTAAGAGTTCGCCCTGCAATCGGTGGATCGCTGGTTCAATTCCTGCTGTCTCTCTGTTATTTTGTCTTTGGGCAAAACGAAGGCTGATGGTGAAATATAGCAGCTTTGCGAGTTGGTGAAGTGTCTATGGATGTCCTAATAAAGGCCTGCCTATGTAAGTCAAGTACCACCACTTGAGTCATAAAATGACCTTCTAATTTTAAGACGCTAATTTAGATTCTTACAAACCAGACACAAATAACTGGAAAACAGCCAATTTCTTTATTCTGTAGAATAAAGAAATTGCTTATATGAAATAGGCTTAAAGACTTCAAAAAATGTAATTAATTCAATGAAAATGACATCTGTCAAATAGGGTGAAGTTTGTTCAGGTCTCTTTTTCCTGCATAAAACAAAATTGGGACCTGCCCCTTAATAAGTTTGGTCAAAAATGGAAAATTGGATGAAAAATATTTCAAAACTTAAAGGAAAAAAATGCTAGCTTTAGTAGCTTTCACAGAAGTAATGCTTCAAATATAGATTTTGTGAAGTACTTTTTTTCAAACTTTTAATTTTTTTAACTAAAGAAAATTAACTCATTTTAACGAAAATGCCACCCTCTGAACGCCCCCTGGGGGGCGGTACCGCCCACGTTGAGAACCGCTAATCTAACCCATTTGTCAACTCCGTATTAGTATGTATGGAAGTATTTACCTGATATCCTATTCTATCATGCAAAATTTTCCTGTCAAAGCTGCCATACACCGATTCCATACAAACAGTGAACTGAAATCTATCAAATACCAACTTTTCAATTGACAGCAAATAATAAATTCAATATCTAGGAATTTAATTAGGCCACTATCTATTAAATCTCCTCAGGACATTGACCAGCAACCTAATTATGCTTGAAATATTTTTGCACTGCCTTTTTCCTCAGTTTGTTTCCATCGTTTCATTCAGACAAGAAGAAAGACGCTTCCTGGAAGGTAATGCCTTGGGTCAGCTGTGGAAATTAGTCTCAGGATTTAATTAGAAAGTTCATTTTGTTTCTGCAGATAAGGCAAACAGACTTGAAACAGGAGCAAGACGTTGACACTATAGTGAAATTTGCATTCATTGAAATGTTTAACTCTTTTATAAATATTTTTATAAAGAATATATTCTTTATAAATCTTTTATAGAGATTATATTCATCTGTCTATATTCAAACAAAATTGTTATCAAGTGTGATCCTAACAATATGCATTTTCTTAAGTACATAAATTTATGTAAAATAAAACCTTCCTCTTGATTGAAAACTTAAATCTGCAGTTAATAATTAAAAAAATATAGTTTTCCTGATATTTTTGTTACAACTGTTACTATGTTGTGACAGCATAGTACAAGACAGATTATTTATAAAAAAAACAAGCTCTTCAGCTTCCTTGTGCAAACTACAGAAATACCCCACAGCCAGGAGGAGGGTCATATCGCTGTCAATCAAGCTCAAGCATGGCCATTACCACACTTAGCGGTGCATACACAAGTTTGACTGACAGAGTTTTTATTTATACTTAACATCGGCATCAGAATGCAGAAGAAAAAAATAAGAAAATCAGAGAAGTGGATGTAATGGTGATTTAGTACAGAAGCTACAAGCAGATAATCAGAAGAAATATGGGATATGTAAAAAAAAAAAAAACTTTAAGAAGTATGTGATGTTCTCTCATAGGTGCAACAGTCACTACAGCTACATTAGGTGGTCTGGGATTAGTTTGCCTTAGGGCTTAAACCATGAAGCAAATCATACAAAGCATGAAACTACAACCAAACCTTTTTGTGAGTTCAATCAAACTGTTCAGACAAACATCAGAGATATTCTCAAACATTCAAGGCCTGGATGGTCAGTGATTGTACATCATGAGCTTTAGATCACATATAAGAAAAGATGAAGAGAAGCATCAGAAAAATGATCTATTTTAAATGTAATATATTCTTCTGAACACAATATAAATCTGTGTTAAAAGAGGGATACCGCCTACCACTCTGGATCAGTTACTGCGTACACTCACATAAAAAAACAAACAAAAAAACGCATTTAGCTTGTTTTTTTCTACTCTGCTCACTAAAGCTGGCCCACTGTGGGAAAAAATACATCCCCCTGTAAAATCTGAATTTAGCTGGAATTAACTACCTTTTCTTTCTTAACATCAGCTGATACACTCTTGCTTTATCACTGCCTGACATGTAGAATAAAACAAATCCCAGTAATACAACATAAAAAGAAGAAAGGAGAAAAAAAGTGACTTACATCCGTCAGTCTGGAAAAGATTGCAAAGTTTTTACTAGAACTATGAATAGCAGCAATAATAACAATAATAATAGCAATAATTTATTAACCATAAATGAAAAATGGCATAGAAAAAAATGGTGATAAAATTTCACAATCTCAAAGACATTATTCCAATGACACAGAGATTACTCACCGAGCTCACAGCACAACCCAGAACATCATCATATGCCTGTGCAGGTCTCACTTGCCTCAGTTAGGGTCAGAGTTCATGACTGAACACCAAGAAAGCAACTGGAAAAAATGGCATCCATGGGAGAGTTCCAAAGTAAAGAAATACCAAGGTACTTTTGGAACATTTCAGGACAAGATCATTATAGATGAATAAAAAATGGTGGTGTTAGTTATGCTTCTATTCTTCTTAACTACCTAGATGAAATGCCATCACTTTGTGATTGATTGAAAACGAATTCAGCTTTCAACTGGAAAACTTGGTGGAGAATGTCCAGCTACGAGGTCAAGCAGGACAACACTTGTGTTTTGTAGCAGGTCGATAATATAAAGTCTTCTAGGTTGACCTCTAAAAAACCAATAACAGCAACAAGATAAAAACTACAGCAATTGTTTTCTACACACCTGAAAAACTCTGAAGCATAATTAGTGCTGGATGGTAGAACAGATGAACTGATGTAGGATTGATGGATATCAGATGGAGAGAGCTCGAAAATAAGACTATTAAGAGCAAATATGTGACATTGAAATGACATGATATTGTATGGCATTTTCAAAGACTTTACTTGTGCAACAAGTTACAGTTTCAGTGGCCAGCTTTTCACAACTCCATGATCTCTGATATTCCCGCAAAATCGACATTTTTTGTGCAAATGAGTAATTGTGTATTTATTACAAATTTTCTGCAAAAAATGGTCAAAACATTGGGTCAAAGTGATCGCTAACTCCATGTATTAGTTACTTATATCATGCTGGTGCCTCAGCTTCACTTGATGCGAAGTTATAGTCCATGGTCATACAGATGGTGAGTAACAAAAATCAAGCTAAATACCTTTTTGTGTCAGTTTTGTCTGTTTTTCTCTCTCATGTTTTCTTTGATAAGTACATCTCAGAAGGGGTTTGATGAGAAAAGAAATATTAAAAAAAAATCCTTGCAAAATGTCTGAAGTAGCACCAAAAAAATAGCAAAAAAAAAAAAAAACAAATCACAAAAACAATTTTGAAATTCAGGAGGGACAGTATTATGGAGTTACTTCTCTTTTCCAGCCACTGTAAGTTTCTCCATGTTGCTAACTCTATGTGTAAGGCCACTGAAACTGAAATACATTGATAAGTAAACAATGACATTCATATTTCCGATAATAATCACTAATTAGACTGGTGCGATTGGTTTGTATGAACTTTAAAAAAAACAAGTTTTTCATGTTCTATGCTACATACAATTTCTTGGAGAGTCATTTCATTAATGCTGCATGCTCTGTACCTTGGAAGGGACACATCTAATTAAAAACACAAAATCTGACTTTCTAATGCTGGTAAAAACAGTTATGGAACAACAACAATAAGTGTAGCATTATTAGCTTTTTTTCTCTCGCAGAAGGCTGTAAACAATTACATACATAAATTCTAATATGAGCCTGTGAGCAGTAATAAAATGCTGCTGTTTTAGCCACAGTTAGCCCGCATTACTGCACAAACAGGTTTTCCCACCACGTTCAGCTCAACTGTGCACCATGCAGCAGTTGCAGGGAACCCACAAAGCTCTCATCAATATTCTTCATGTTTCTTGCACTACTGCGCAGAAGGACGTGAGCGCGCTCCTTGTTGATTTCTCAGGTGCTACTTTTTGATTGGTTGCTTGCACGTCCTGCTGTAGGAGATCCACAGAGGTGATTGGCATGCAAAACCAGATGCTTTTTATAATAGGGTGAATAACCCAAGTGGGCAGTCATATTAAGCATTGATACCGCGTAAAAAAAAATGTTTGTAAAAATTGCTGCAACAGCAGACTATAATAGAAAAAAGATCCCAGCTTGAGCAAGGTTGTGCCAAAATATGATGAAAAGCAGCAATACAAGCAACAATAAAAAACCTTTGTCTGATTCCTGTGTTTACTAAAAGTTTAAAATGTAGGTTTTAAAAAACAAAATAGCTGGGACGATACTCTGTTGCTATTGCCTCATGAAGCCCTCAGTTTCCTGAGAGAAAAGGTTTGGATTGTAAACCCCCCCCGCCCCCACGACATATCTCCAACATGAGTGTCTTTTTTTGAGTGGAAGATGCAAAATCTCTACATCATCAACACAAGTGCAGCTGAAGCATCACAGAAATGATCCTAAACAAACAGTACTTCATCTCACGCTATCCTATGCAGACACTCTCCCACCTCGGCATACATGGTGCTTGAAACTGAAACACATGATGTCACTTACATCATTTATAATAAATTCAAATAATATTTATCAGACCATCTGGAAGCCATCAGAGAGTATTCATTCACAATCAGTCACAAACATGCTAAAGCCAAACTTGAAGTACAGATGAAGTACCCTGACAGAAAAATATCTTCAGTGCATGATTATCTACTTCAGTTGTCTCTCTTTGTGCAACTGCAAACTTACAAACCTTTTCTGAGTAAATTAAAAACAGAATGTACAGTACAACCAAGAACATCCATCCATCCATTTTCTTGACACCCTTGTCCCTTTGTGGGGTCGGGAGGATTGCTGGTGTCTATCTCCAGCTAACGTTCCGGGCGAGAGGCGGGGTCACCCTGGACAGGTCACCAGTCTGTCACAGCAACCAAGAACACAACATTTTATATACAACAAAGGGTAACATTACTGACAAGTAAAACTTGTTACCTCAGGATGCAAGGTTTTCTAAAATAATATTTCATATTTTTACCTAAATTTTTCTTCAAGGACAGCTGCAACTTGGAATTCTCAGGTATTCGTATTGGTTCTGGAATTTTATGTAGAACTCAGGCACAGTCAGGGAAAAGAGAATGTAACACTGGCTAACAACAGATGGTCTAATTAGAGCTAAGTGCTGTAAGAAACAAAAAGTCCAGAAAACTGCTAAACAGCTGAAAGTTCACAGTTCATTTTACAACCTGCATTTGATTCATAATAACTACAACATTGATTGACATATTTGATGCATATTTGATGGTGAATATTCTTCAGGATTTTGATGAGGGCTTTTGACAAAATGTGTTAGCTTGTTTCATAATTGCTTACTGTATGATGTTTTTATGATGTCAAGCATTTTGAACTGCTTTGTTGCTCAAATATGCAATACAAATAAACTTGACTCATGACAATCCAGCACTACACATATTCATTTGGTCAATCAGTACAGACGATAGCCAATATTTCAGTTCTGACACCACATGGGCATGCATGCTGTGCTACCGGTGAGGATGAATATCGAGTCCAAGAAAATCTGGTCCAGATAAAACCTGGGATGACATGAGGATTGTTGCAGATGTTGCCTGCCTTCTTTAGATCTGTCATGGAGAAAGCAATTTTCTCTGTAAGCTGTCTACTGTGAAATCAGGATCTAAGCCACAACCTCAGAAAACTGAAGAAATGAAAGAAAAGACTGCTTTTGTACTCAGGATGACAAGTTTGGCCTGAGCACATGGACATCTCTCTATAGCGAGGCGATTTGTCCAGGGAGTGTCAAAGCAAATAGTCAGCCACAGACAGTTTCTCTTAAGTATCTGTTATTATCTCAGATAGAAGACATTTGTAAAGGTGCTCAATAGGTTATATAAATAATTCAAATTATATTTTAATGGCATAAACAAATGGCAAAGGGACTAAAGAGGCAACAGTAAATATTACAGAGAGAAAAGGGGTACATTTGGTAATTTACAATAACTACTTTGGTAACTAATTATTGATTTTTTTTTAGATCATCAACAGTTAAGTGTCAGAAAAAACTGCAATATTGTGATACTCTTTTTGACAATATCAACCCTTGGCTAAAATACAATAATCAACAACAAAGATCTGAGTCGTAGACAATTAAAACAGCAGGAGAAAAAAAATAATGCGGAAAAACTTGATTGCTTAGACAAGCTTCCCTCTTAACCTGGCAACACACACACACACACACACACACACACACACACACACACACACACACACACACACACACACACACACACACACGGGTACTCATTACTGAACGCTTCTAACTCCACAGATCGATAACAACAGGCCACATTTTCTGCCTGGATAATGACATATTTAATGAGCCTTCTATCTTTTGCTCTAATTTCCTGTCTTTTCATCATAGCCATTGTCCCTAGCCTGAGGAAGAGTTCATCAAAGGCATAACAGCGTCATGCATTTAAATGAACATACAGAAGAAAGCATGTTTGAGGCTCTTGAATAAGTGTAATTCGGTGTGTGTGCATGTGTGTGTACTGTCAAATAGGATTTCTGGGTCAGTTGTGCCAGAAGACTGAGGGTCAGAAAGGGAAAAACTGATTATTCTGTTGTCACTGTCATTAAATCAATACCTTCCTGCTTGAACACACTCAAACGTATGCACAAATACACACACACACACGCACGCGCATACACACACACACACACACACACACACACACACACACACACACACACACACACACACACACACACACACACACACATCTTCTCACATTCATATCAGATGCATTGCATATATAAATGCACTTTACCAACGACATCACTTTTCCATATCCAGACCGTATTTCCCTTGGACTCCCTCAATTACAGAATGCACTTCCATGCACATAACATTTGGACTCAGGACCTCCTGAGGGTACTAGTGGGAATGGTTGATTGACCCTGCCTCACCAATCTGCCCAGCTCTCTGCCAGAAAATCAACCAATTAAAAGATGCAGGCACCACAGAAGCAAGAGGGGCCGGGGAGGGACAGGGGTCTGAGGGGGACGGTAACAGAAGCTGCTACGCTGAATTTGGAAGCAGTTGCAAAGTTCCAACCTGAATATGCAGGACTACCAAGCTCTTTCTGCTGGGATGTTCCGGGTTCACAAACTTAATACTGAAGCACTTTTCAAACATTTTAAAGGAAAGTTTTCAAACTTTTCCAGCAACACACTGGAAAAGTATGATGCTTTTCCAGTGTGATGGAAAATCATCATACTGCTAGAAAGCATCATACATTTCGTTTGTATGTTTTATTTATGCATTTCATACAAATGAAATTTATTGTTTTCATTTGTAAAAACAATACAAATTAACAAAAAGAAACCAATTTCAATTCACTGTTACATATTACCATCATTCATAATGTATGGAGGTAGATTAAAGTAGTAAAATTACAAATTATACACCTGACTGGTCTAAAAACAAAAATACTAATTTAACAAAACAGTCCCCAATTTCAAAAAATGTTTATACCACACAAAATATGAGACAACCTTCATTTCAATTAAACAGATCAAAAAGTCATTGAGCAATTGAATTAATTCAATTTGAACTATATAAACAAATTGTATTAAGGTACATTACATTCCTGCTCAAATTAAATTCTTTAACACAATATAAAAAGAAAATTACAGTTAAAAGTCAAATGTTCTAAAAAAGGACATTTAGCAAATAGAAATAATTTCGGTAATTCTAACTGACATAAAACAAGGCAAGTTTTTCTGATTTAACTGCCGACAGTGAGAAGTAAATGTCTGTGTGTCTTATTAGGTATATAAAATATCTATTTTCACCTGAAAATCACATTTTCAAAATGTAGGATTTTAATCAAACAGATTGCACCTTTTCATAAAACTGTGCCGTCTGAATATGAAGCACTTTAAATTGATGACTTTATATAGAATTCAATCTCTACCTTGCAAACACCCAAAAGAAATTCAAGCATTTCCAAGGATTTCAAGAGTCAATAATTTTCTCATATATAAAACCAAACGTTTTAGTTGTTTTAAGGTATAATAACGTTGACTATTGTTTTACTTTTAAAAGATTTATTTGATATTCAGATTTAAAACAAAACATTTAACAGCATTTAGCAGCTCATTAGGAGAGTTTCTATTTCTGATTTTCTGAAGCTCTGCAATGCATTTAGTGTTAAAAATATTTCCTCCTTTACAGATTTCTTCTGCTGTTAAATATTTCTGAGCATCAATCAAATATTAAAATTGGATAAAGAGCAGCTGATAAGATTTCTTCAATTTATGAATTCATTCATTACAGGAAACTATAATTGCCCCTTCTGAGTTATGACTTAACTACATTTTTTTTTCCTTTTTTTTTTAAAAACAGAGCTGAATTTCACAAGTCAAAGCCAGGCATGGTTATTATTTGACCTGCAGATATAGGAAGGATTCCAACTAAAACCTCTGTGGTGACTAAAGGATTAGAGTTCCTGACACTCAGCCCACGTTCAGAGTGTCATGGAAGGCCACTCAAACAGGAAGAATCCATTGCTCCACAAGCAACAGAAAAGCACAGCACAGTTCTAAAATACCCACAGTTCTAAAGAATGGTATGACAAATCTAAAACTGATATGTTTTTCCATAATTACTATCCTCACATTTGTAGAAAAATCAAGAAAAGCTTGAGTAACCATCAGAACTTCACTCCAATTACAAAGTCTCTGGTGTTAGCATCACGTTCTGCTACTCTTCCTGAAATATGGTGTAGTAAAGAAGAAACATTTTATGGAAACATTGAAACAATGTCTCAAGACATAGGCAAAGACTTTTCAGTTTGGGTGCAAATAAAAACGTAGCTTAAGGACAACAAAGTCAGTGTTTCTGAACAGCCTTCACAAAGTCTTGATCTCGTTCCTTGAAAAACATAGTGGACAGAACATAGAAGGTGCATGCAAGGCGACCAAGCCAACCTGACTCAGTTTTTCCATGAAGAAATATGTTTAGTCAGACTATTATCAAATCTAACAACCTACATGTGAAATTCAGAATTTGAATCAACCATATTGCTACTGCTAACTGTAAGTCTCATCACCACTGACTGTAAGTGTTTATCTCAGCTCTTACTCACATATGTTGGGAAAACTCAGGTGCCTCGTCGTTCACATTGGCCATCCTGATTCGTACCGTCGTCGTTCCCGTCCGAGGGACCTCTCCCTTGTCAATTGCCATGACGACAAACTCGTACAGGTGATTGGGTCTCTCGTAGTCCAGAGGTCCCGCTGGGAAGATGGTCCCGTGAGGAGAAATGATAAAATCTGGACTCAGGGTGTAATAGGTCAGGTCGGCATTCAGTCCGGAGTCGCAGTCGTTGGCAGACACTAAGAGATGGGGGACAGGAAGAAGAAGTTAGAGAATGGAGAAACATCACAGTTAGAGCTCAACTAAACTGTTTCATCATTACAAACGTCCCACAGACGGCAGTTCCTCGGATTGCACTTCCTCTATCCTAAATTCACAGGATAGAAGTGATTAAAGAAAAAGTAAAAGACTTTGGACAGTAAGTTGAAGTGAATGGCATAAGAAGTGGTAGAAAAAACTCTGGAAATCAAATAATTGGGTTGATTTCCTTTTTTTGGTCTTTTTTACAGTTATTTTGTTTTTCAACATGCTGATGCTGAAAAAAACGAGAAAAAAAATGAAGGAAATCTACATTGTATTACGTAAGCATGCTAATGATAGAAAAGAAGTTATGATTCTACTTTCTAGAATAGTACAAAGTGTTATTTGCACAGCAAGCATTCAAAACACTGTCATTTTGCAACATTTCTGCCCGTGCGGCTCACATTGGGAATCCATGGAGCTCGGACCCGCTTGTCCGCAAATTGATTGCCTTGCTAAAACAGAAAATTCCACCAGGGATTTGAATAAGCATATTTTTACACTAACAAGAACATTTCCCCATCAAAAGCTCAATTCTCCAATTCGCCTTACATTGCATTTAGCTCATGTGCCCGTACAAACAATGTACCACACACACACACACACACACACACGCACACATATATGAATAATACATGTGCGAGCACTCACACATAACGAAGAAACAACAGCTAACAAAGGGGAATTCTTTATTGCCATGAAGCCTTAGGGGATTTTAAACAGCATCAAATGAATAGTTTGAGGGTAGTTAATTAAACAAAAGCAGGCAAAACTGATTTTTACAGTTTATAAAAGGAAGTTTTTTGAGGTTGCCGTTTATTCACCTCATTTGTTATAATACATTATTTCGTCTTATTTTGTGCAGATTGCATCAATTGATTTTTTTTTCTTTTCGTTTTACAGGAATGTGAACAATAATTAAAACCTTTGCAGAGTGTGGCCTTCGTTTTTAATTTGTCCATCCGCCAATCAACTGTAATAAAGTCACTTAAAAGAGAGAAGTGGGAGTGTGTGTAACCTTAGGTTTGATACAGAACAAAAACCATTTTCTTAAAACATACCTCAGATCCTACAAACTGCAAATAAGAAGAGCTGCTGCTTTTGGGTTAGGGTTTCGGTCTAGTACTGAGGCAAGAGCCGAGTTCAGGTTAGGCTTAGGTTTAGATATGTACTGGTAATGGTTAGGTTTAGGGGTTAGGCTATAGAAATAAATGAAAAAAGAATGTAAGTCAATGAAAGAAAGAGAGAATAAGGTGAACTGACAGAACTGACAGTAGCTAAGATAAATCTAAATATCGATAAACATTTTTGATTATTTCCTGTTCTAACTGATGATCTGGAAGAAAGAGTTTTCTACCTCACTAGCGAGGGTCTCTCAGGGATTTAGGGCCCTTGACTTCCACAAGGAAGTGCAATCTGTGGGATGGGCCGGCCCTGGCCCCTTAATGTTGTGAGGAGAGAATGCCTCTTCTTTTACAAGACTTGTTTTCTTTATCCTGGCTGTCCTGATGAAAGAGAGAGCCTGGGTTTTCTATGCTGATATTAAGGGGAATTTGCCACAAAACAACTGTTGCTGAAAGAGAGAGCTGTGGTTGAAGATCCGTCAGACAATCCAGGGTCGAGAACAGTCGACCTTGTTCTTTCAGGGCTGACTGAAAGAACAAAAGCCGAGACTGTAAACTATACTGCAACTTAGAGATATTTTTCTCACAGTGTACACATCTCTGCCTTAGCGACACTGTAATTCTGGAGCATGCTGCCAGTGTGTGATCGCTGGACAGGAGAGACTAAAGCCTTCTGCCACCCAGGTGGGACTGTTTATACTCCAGACTAAAGTGAGATCCAAGGTCACTGAATGTACAAGATACTCATTTTCCTTCTTTCTCACCTTCCCCGTCTACTGGGAGATCGATAGATAATCCAAAATCCCACAAAGAGTTGAGAAAATGATCTGAAAAATATTTGAACAAGTCTTACAGTTCTTAGAGCTTGGAATGGTTGAATAATCAGTGCACAAAGGTTTCTTTATTGTTGTAAGAATTAGATGAAATGTATTTTTTGCTGGTTGTGAGTGTTCTGGGAATGTTTCTTGCCAGGTATGACCTGTAAATGTGGATTAAATGTGGATTAAATGTGGATTGAATCGTGATAAATGCATACTTTGCTGCAAGATGTAGTTTTGCACTGACAGATGTACAGACTCCTGGGGCTTTTGGATGTCTTATAAACCGATCGTTTAAGGTGCGAGGAGAATCATTCATAACACACTGAAAATTAGATGATTAATGTACGATGATTTTTTTTTCCTCCGTCAGTACTCTTTTAAAAAAACTGGATTCTTTGAAAACTTGCAACGTATTTCAAATGAATGTCTTTTCAATTAAAAAAAAACATTTTGTGAAGAACCACAGGTATTTTCAAAAAGAGTCAAATAAGTTGTTACCTTGACTCATGTCCTAATGGATGAAAATAGTACTATTTCTTAATCATACATAACTGCCAGAGGTTGTGAATTAAAACAGAAAATATTAAATCACTGGGAGAAAAGTCCAGGTCAGCCTGTGAGAGATCGTGTTTTAAAATACATCATTTAGTCGGTTTCTTTATTACATAAAAGATAAGCTTTAAATTCGCCAAAGGAACAGAGAAAAAACGGTTAGAAGAATAAGGTATGCAAACACTTGAGTCTGCATTTGTGTTATATCTCATCTTCACATCACCAAGGATGAATCTCACTAAGAAGAAACATCAGGATACACAGTTTAAAGCAGGGCTGCTCATTACGTCAATCGCGATCGACCGGTCGATCACGGAAGGTTTTGAGTCGATCTCGGCAGATGACAATCTGAACTCCACCATGACGCTGAGACCAGCATTTCCTCTTCTGGTGAGCTTATCAAAAATATTCACCAAGATCCTAAACGTTTTTAAAAACGTTAATTAAAAAAAGAATAAGTATAAAAAATAATCAACAAAACGTGTTAGAATTAATAATCTCAGTGTAGGAGCCATATATACATTTTTAGAACTTGCTACAGAATGTTGTTTTGTTATGACATAAGTTAGATTTTTGCTCTGCTGTTTGAAAGAAATAGGCATCTGTGATTGTATTATGCTTGAGCCTGTTGCGTGGAGCCTTTTGATTGGTTGTTTCGTCTAATTAGTTTGTGAAAGATTAGAGCATGTTTTTTGAAGACGTCTAGCACCGTTAGAGGAACAGTCTTTTGACCGTCACTTTCTATTTGTTTTTTGAATCTGTCTGTTATTTTTATTTCCTTTTGGATTCAGTAAAGACTGAAGAATGACATTTGGATTCGAGATCTCTTTTTTCTAGAAGAAACGTGTCGCGTCCGAAAAGAGCTTTGATGGAGCTAGGCTAGTGAGAGCTTGCCGCACTTACACTCAGTAATTATTGTTTGAACAAGGTGTTGGGCAATTCAGTGCGTTTCGGTCCTATTAACAAAGAAAAAAAAGGCGACTCAACGACCATCTGACGAGCAGAGCAGGAGTTTAAATTAACTACTCAACCATTGCTGTGTTCATGAGAGGCTTATTAATAATCGAGGAATAAATATCAAGCCTGGAAACCTGACATCGTAACGGACTGACTGTTGTGTTTTTAACGTGATCTGTGCTCGGCTTGCGAGCGCAGCGGTTACCACGGCAACCGGTGTGTTTAAACAACAAAGAGACAGAAAGTAAAAAGGTAGGAGTGATTTTGAGTTGATCG
>CAEGAF010068457.1:0-29158 GCA_903067075.1 Micropoecilia bifurca | reverse complement strand
ACTGTAGTAACATGATTCAGTGGTAGCCGTTTTCCATTCCACTCAACCTTGTTTAATAATGACTGCTATTTCTCCCACATATGCTCCCAATATAAATAATTAATGACTGCACACAACAGAAAGGCGACTTTGAACACTGTTCCTATCTCTTCCTATAACATTCCTACAAGAGAAATAAGTACAAATCTGTACTGGCCAAAAGAGTCTGATAGGTACATCTCTATTCAATTGAAAAGGATGCAGATCAAATCTCACCTGGTCTCTCTGTCAGAGATGTCACTGTTAATCAGAGCAGTGGTCACCTGCTGCAGGGTCTCCAATACTTCATCACAACCCACCAGGATTTTGGTTGCTAGAGACAAGATGCTGCTCTGCAGCTCCTGAGGACAACGCAGAATAAGCACAGACTTACGTAACACTGCCTCAACATTTTTCAATCAAGCACAAAATCCTAAATCCATACATTTCATTGAAATTCATTCATTTTTGTTTATTGTAATTTCTCCATAATGGGATCCCCCCCAATACTACACCTCTATCAACTCCTTTGAACCCCTGAATTCTGCTTGTAAAGTAGAAGGTGTGCACCAAAACGCCAATACTTCCAGAAAAGGTTATTTGGTTCAAAATGTAGCTTAGATTGAACACTATGTATTGCTACATTAAATATGTGCACTGAACAACCTTTTAAGTAGCATCCATACCAAGTTTAATCGTCCACTGCATTATGTCATTGCTTGATTTCTCAAAGATACACACAAAGACTGAATGGTTGTAGGGGTAGTTAAAGGGGATGTTTACCTGTACCTTCATTGTTTCCCCTTGCAGGGAGCTATCACTGTCATCACTGTCATCTGGACGGATAAGAATGGTGTTACTGAGGAGGTGATTTTGAACAGCCATGAGGTAGCGTAAACAAGGTGAGACCACCTTAAAAAAAAAAGAGAGAGAGAGAGAAGAGTAAAAACCATCGGTAGGTTGTAAGATGGTAAACTTTAACAGAATGTGGTTTGTCTGCATAGTTGATATTTATGAGGTGCTGAGCAGATTTCCATACTGGTACAGTGGAGAGCAGCTTCTGGAAGTCATCTCTGGCAACAGTCTGACATTTAGTGATGAGGAGGCAGGACTCGCGGACTACTGTCTTGAGGACATAATGTAGAAGCTCATCGTTTAGTCTGAAAAAGTAGTTGAAACATTTTGAATGAGAAGATTTCTATGAGAACATACAGATGTAACCTGCAACTATAAGTCCATTTTGTTGAGTAAGAGCCATCATTTACCTGTAGTGGTCATCATCTTCACTTCCAAACCTATTCTTCTGTAGTTGTTCAGACAAGTTGGTGAGAATTACGTCACGAAGTTGAGACAGGCCATTGTTTCTTTCACCTGAGCATTCCCCGAAAAGAATGAGACTTGATGCCATCAGAGGCCATTAAAACCACTACACCATTAAGTATTTTTTCCGAAAAAAATAAATAAATAATCACCTTCAATTAAAACGAGTTTCAGTAGTTTGTTCAGTTCCGTCTCTCCTTGATACAAAGTGTTCAGGCCTGAGCTACATATGCAGAAAACAAGTAGAACTGTTAAAGAAAAAAGATGACAATAATTATTGAAATGAGGTATGTGTCACATACCTGATAGCCAGACACACTTCTCTCTGTATCTCAGTTCCTATCTGATCCACTGGAGCCATGAGCAACTGCCACAGGAGCCGGCCCGATCGACGCACACTCTCTCTATCCTGCTCCGACAGGGGATTGAAGAACCTGAAAACCACCTGGATAAGACAACCAAACAGATAAATGGCTCAAAAACAAAGAACCTGTAGTCCTCTTATCTGTCATGTAATGAAAATGCAGTCATTTGCTGCGTAACTTAACCTATCTAGGTCAATGGCGTACCTGGAACACTACCAAAATGCAGCGGATAATGCAGGTATCTCTATTGACCATGGCCTTCTCCATAATGTCACAGATGCTGCCAAAGTGACGGGCTTCGATGGGATGCTGTTTACCCAGCAGCGCTTCCAGGGGCAGACTGTTGCTGCTGGCTGCCAGAAGGTTCAGCTGGTGGATACACATAGCACCTACATGATGAAGTAGCTGGTTGATCACCTCTCCAGTGGCCACCGTCTCCTCTGTCAAAAAACAAATTTCGCAATTGAACTCAATTCTGAACTGGTTTCGTAAAGATGACATGGTATCGGTTCACGCTGCGTCTACCTTTGGGTTCCTTGATGACATGGCTAACACCGAGCCTATGGCACACATGATGAAAGGCTTGGTTCCCAGGATTGCACCACTGATCTATGTAGTCACTGGAGCATGTCCAGATCAAGTTGTTCAATGCATCATAGCATGCGCCTTTAAAACAAAGCATCAGAGAAACCGATGTAACGACACGATAATGTAACGACGCAACTCACAAATGGCATCGTTTGGACCCACCTAGCCCTGCTACCTGGGCTCCCCTGCCAAGAGAACTGCCAGGAGCATCAATGAGGTCCGCGCGACTGCTGAACTGGCCATCAGCCAAGTTGAAGACCAGGCTGGAGGCTAAAACTAAAATGAAAAACAGAACATGTCATGCTAACTAACAACAGTTTAACATGTACAAGCAGCAGCAAAGCTTGAAAGTACTCCAAAAGCCAAACAAGCAAAACATTATAAAAACCTGCCTAGGAGGGAGTTGGTCCCCTTTTGCCATCAGAAAACCTGAAATACAGTCTCAACTAGACCACTGAATGTGTCCTCTGCTGTCTGGAACCAAGATACTAGGAGTGGGTTATTCAATTGTTAACTCTCTTTAAGTTAACAGTATGTCAACACCGCAAACTTGTTGCTGAGAAAACAGCATTTCTGAATATTTGTTGCCTTACTTAACATTCTGCTACCGGGCTACAAGAATCCGAGGATACCAGAAAGGGCGTGCGTGGCCTGCAGCTGTAGTTAGGTAGGCAGTACATTTCAAAGTAACATGGACGGCAGGACCTAAGTTTCCCCAGCAGAACTTTCTACAAAGAATCACACTGCCTTGTTCAGATGGTGTATTGTCAAGTCATGAGTACCTCAGGTAAGCAACTAACATTTTGTGTAATGTGTGTGTGTAATGTGTCCCACCCAATGTGTAATGTGTGTGTGTAATGTGTCCCACCCAATTATGTCTATCAGTGGTCATAACGTTATGCCTGATTAGTATATATGTGAATGTTTGGAATTAATAATATACATACTTTTTTTTTAAGTATCTCTGCATTTCTAAAGAAAACTCAAATTGTGGTTTCGTGATTACTTTTTAGAGAAGACAGGCTGCTGGTGCCTCCGAATAGGGAACGAGTGGCAGAACTCCCAGACACACCGGGAGGAGAAACAAGCATCACTAGGTAGGTGCCACACACATACATCGGGGTCTTTCTCAGCGTCTTCAGAGGGAGGCCACAGCTAGTGTTTACAGCTGCAGAAGAATTAGATGCCAATATGTTATAGGGGGGAGGAAAAAAACAACTAAATGTTACACCATTTGTTATGTATTAGGCAACTGTAGTAGATTATCTGTTATTACCAGACTGTTCCTCTTTGACAGTGTTGGTGATTGCAGAGCCTGTGAGAGCAGCCAGTGTGGCAGAATGGGAGGCCCGGAAACGTGACATTCGACTCAAGAGAAGTTCATTCAAGCACTTGGAAGACTCGCCCTCTTTGCGAGTTAGAATAACTCTCTCTTGCAGGATGTCTGCAACACACAACCCTGTCTGCGTCTGTGCCATGGAGAGGATAAAGAATACCAACATGAATTGAAGAAGAAGAGAAAAACCAAAATGAAACAGCTCAGGTTATACTGCAGGCTATGTAGACCTCACCGACAGATGAAAAACATCCATGAAGACAGAGTGGCCTTTCTGTGTCTTTTCGTTGAGACTTGCTGGGGACCAGACCCAGTACAGATAAGTTCCATCTGAGCAGAGATGGAGCGTGGTCATGCTGCTGCCCACAGGGAAGTGATGGGCTGGCATGGGCACAATCTGGCACACCTGAACATATAACAAAAAAAGAATAGAATGGTATCAGATGCATCTAGGATTTTCTATTTGCTTATACCACTTTCCGTCTTTTATCTTCAGGGTGGTCAATCACAAAATACATTCATGGCAAACAGATACTGTACATTATATTAACATGTTTTTATAACTGCAAAACAAAACATTTGTTCAACACATTAAGAAATTTGCTTCGCAATAGACTGAAAGTAGGCAGTACCTGTAGAGTGAAGGGATCAACAACCTGGCACAGCTGATGAGGCTTGGCATCAAAGGAAGAAGGACGGTGGAGGAGACGACCACTGCTGAACACAACCCAACCAGGCTCCAACTCTTCATTTCGACAATACACAAAACCCCTGCGCAAACATGTTACTGTTGTTATTACTATTTTACCATACAATATTCGAGTACTTTAACATGTACTTTCGGAAAACTAATAATTCTACATTCAGTCAGGCATGGCACACTTTTAATTTAGTTTATTCTTTACGGTTTGGTGTAAGAGACAGCAGAGTTAACTCAAAAATAAAAATTGAAAATATTGGTGTCTCTGCAAGTACTGGCATCTTGTGAACCTACTTCTAACCTGCTGATAGATGTGACAGATCCCAGCAAAGGTCTCTGCAAAATTAAATATTTACCGAAAATGAACAAATAAATTACTAAAAATCAGTCTAAACATTTACTTCACATTTTATTTATGTGTGCAGTCAATGTGACTAATTTGACAGACAACCACTTCTTTTAATAAGAACCAACTGTGGTGAGGTATCGACTGTGCTCTTGAGAAAAGCGTCAGTGAGCTATCTGTCATTCTGTATCCTGCTGGTAACAGCTACAATAGACGAGTGAACACCATGAGTTGATAATTGTCAGCCCTGCTGCAAGACTGCGGCAATGAAGTTTATTGCAATTATTCCCTACTGTGCGGTTTAAAAGGAACATTGTGGCCTTGTCTTTTTGCATCTCAAGTTAGTTTTCTCAGATTGAATCAAGCAACAACTTGATTCTGTATTTTCAGAATAGTATTTGATTACTTTAAGTTTCTGTGTGAACACAAGAAAACCTGGCTCTTTGAGTTCCAAACACATGCCAGAGAAAAGAAGTCTTAGCTTGCTACAACAGCAAGCTCATTAAAATTAATCAACTTTTGATTGTGCACTTTACATAGGGGTCTATAAAACATCCAGGACATAAACTGGCCACATCACTGCCTTCAGTGATGGATAAGTGAATATGTTGCTGTAGATGAAAATCTGCAGTGGAATGAGTGTCACATTACCTCAATGTTCCATGTAAACCAGAGCCAAGCTTGCTTAGTCCTCTCCCAGAAGAATTAGTGGTATACAGATATAGACCATCTGTGGCTAGACAGCGCCCTAGGTCTGTGTCTGCAAGACAAGAGGAAAACAACGGGAATGAAAAGGGGCGTCATTGATCAATCCGTGGCTATATCACAAATATGCAATACAGACTGCATTTTAAAATGTCAGGTCTTTTTTTCTTTTTTAATAATACTAAAAACCCTAAAACTGAAGAACTGTAAGATAAGCAGCTCTTTTTCACACATATTTGGTACATCACAGATCATTATCAATCACAGAATGGCTTCCTAAGGCCCTTATAAGGATTTCGCCATATTTCCGAGTAATGCAGAAAAGCATAGCTCTTATAATAAACATGTTGTAAAGACAGTTCAACTTTTGATTTATCCAGACAGAACCCCCTCCCAGCCACCCCCCCCCCTCCCCCGCCAAAAAAACAGTATAAATAAGGAGAAATGTTCAATTGGCTACCATCTGTATCGGCAGACTCGAAAGTTCAAAGGGCCAGAAAATGGCCACAAAGATATATTTACCTTTACTTTCTGCTCCTCCAGTGGAATTGTCAGAAGTGGGCAGCATGTCCTCAAAGCCCCAAGACACACTGTGCTTACCCCCTAAGAGGCAGGATGGGGACCCCGGGCCTCCCTCAAGGAGCAGAAGTCTTGTGCAGGCAGTACAGGTTATGCAGTGGTTACATTTTGATAAATTAATAAATTTATTTCAGATAATCTAAATGGCTTCCCCCTACCTGTAAAGGACATCTGACACAGGAAGATGGCCCAGGTCTCTTTGTTTTTGCAGGAGATGAACTGTGTGAATGAAGGTCTTCAAAGAGCCCCTGTGAGGTAGTTTGATATAAAAATCAGGACCCAACATGAAACACAAGGGTAAGAGCAATGCAGAATATTTTTCAATCCTTTGTATATCTTGTTTTATTTAGTCATTTCCCCCCCAATATAAAAAATATATTGTAGTCCGCAATGAATCTCATCAGTGCTGAATGTGTAAACCTGCTTTATGCTTTGTGATTAACAATAACTACACAAACCTAACTGAACACAAGCATGTAATTAAACTATAAGGATATCTGTGTAGAGGTAGCAACTGCAACATTAAATTAATATAAACAAAATACGTCAGCCCCAAGTATTATCTTATAATAACATTTATCTTTACTATTATCTTTTATCTTTACAACTATATTTACTTTGATGTGTGTACAGCAGCTGGGGACAAAACTACACCATTTGATTTGTATGTGCAACAACACAGCATTTGGCCAAACACCTACAAAACCAGCTTCTTAAAAAAAGATCCAGCCTGAAATATGTTTATGATTCCGAGTTTAACTATGTCACAGCTCACACACAAACTTTTTTTCCCAAAATTAAATTGTCCACATCTTGCAATGCAAAAAGTTTATTAAACACATAGCAGTGAAGCCCACATGGTTACCTAACCCTCACACATTAGTGACTTCCTAACCAGAGTTAAGGAAGAGTAAAGTTGATTGTCCTTTGATTAGCTCCAACTCAGGTTAAATAAAGGGAGCATTGCTAGATGGTTCCACACAACAAAAAGCAGACACTAAACAGCTCTCAACCTCAGCTGAGACTAAACAAAAAGTGGACCGTTCTGGTTTTGACAGGCTTACGTTTGTTGTCACCAACAGTTGCTAAGAGTTTAGACACAAATGTAAACACGCATTCTGTTCGTTAGTGTAAAAAAAATACATCGAATCACATTTACTGTTGGGGTATTTTATACAATACTAATCGAAACTACAGCAATGGGAAAAACATTTTAGGTGTTAATCAGTGTTAGAGGTCAGCCAACAGAGCATGTTGCAGGATACAGAGAGCTTTCATTCTGAACACTGGGCCGTGTTTGCAGGGAGCAGAAAAGTGTGCTTGTACCAAAAATACCTTACCGTAAACTAGGACATGTTTGAGCTTAGTTTAACCTTTCCTCTCATATTTTAAAAAGCAAGGAAAAATGTATGAATTTTTTTGTTCTTAAAACTTAATCAAGTGTTATCGTTCATGCAATGGAAAGGAACTGATCAGATTAAGTTACGTGCTAATTTTAGAAAATGTTGCTAATAACCAAATTTTCAGAGCGAAGTTAATGATAGGCTTCTGTTATTTAAACAACTAAGGAAGTTTAAATAACTTACTAACTAATATTTAATTGTGCTCATGGAGAAGCAGCTTTAAATTTTAATGCTCCTCTAACCTGGAACAAACTTCCAGAAAACTGGAAAACAGTCAAAACACTGAGACCTTATAAATCAAGGCTAAAAACACTCTTGTTTAGAGTTGTCTTTGATTTATAATAACTGGAACATCAACCAATATATTTGATGATTTCGATGATGGAATTTCACAAAATGTAATGACTATTAAAGTTTCATAATTTGTTTGAAGTGCTATGTTTTTATAATGTAAAGGACTTTGAACTGCCTTGTTGCTGAAATGTGCAACACAAATAGCAACGAATAAACCGTCAGATTGTGTTGTTCTACCTGTGTTGACACAAGCCATCAGGAAGACGGAAAGAAATGTCGCCTCAAGACCACGAGGACAGATGTTATTGACTCACCTGGCGCATGCAAGGGCCACAAGTGCAGCAGCCGCATTTTCCCGCTGTCTCTGTGTGTGAAGAATCTGTGAGCGAGCCTTAGGCTGAGCCTGGCCGGACTCCTGGGGTTCATCTTCTAGCCAGGAGCACAGCAAGCCCTCCAGGCCATTGAGACAGTCTGAAGGCTCTTTGCTGAGGCTGAGCGGCTGGCAGTCCCGGAGGCAGGCTAGCAGTACTTCTGCCGTCACGCCGCAGAGTGCTGGGTCGCTGCGAGTCTGGGACTGCAGCAGGGGGAAGACCAGCAGTAGGGCGACACGTGAAGTGAAAGGAGCTTGCTCAGGTTGCTGGAGGAGACCTTGCCTTTTGAGCAAGGCCAGGGTCTCCTCGTCGGCCCCTCCCGTCCCCTCACGGTCCTGCTGCTCCTCCAGGGCCAGCTGCCGCTGCGCCGCCCACAGGCCGCGCAGAGCGTTGAGACGGTATTCCAGCAGACGAGCGTATGCATTGCTCTGGTTCCCGCAGACGGCACGGAGACGCTCTGCGAGCTCAACGGGGTTCTTTGTCTCAAAAGTAAGAATCTGAAGAAGAAAATTAGACTTTAAGTAAGATAAGAATGAGGACATGTAAAAAAACCATATGAACCTACAGCAAAATAGTAAAAAAAAAAACAATTATTTGTAATGTGTGTCAAATTTACAAATTCAGCATATTTTGGGGTTGTAATGTATGCCTCGTCCTCTTGCTTCAAAACCATTGTTTTATAGAAATGTTTCAAAAGTCTTTCATATGTAGGTGTAAAAACAATTAACGTAACATTGTAGAATTAAGACAATTAATCTCAAAATGCATTTTTTCCCCCTGTACAAACTAATGTGATGAATCATTTCCAGAAAATAAAGTCTTGTGACTACAGTCCCTTGGTCTAATAGTCAGAAAAAGCAAAGATCATTAGGTATAACATATCAAAAGTGAAACAATGTGCCTCATGTGCACTTAGGCAGCATTTCACATATTGATTACATTCTGCAGCACACGAATCATAGGGCAGAAGAAAAAAAAATCCATTTATACCATTTAGCAGGCACAATTTATATTGATTCAATTTCAGCAGTGCTTCTTATGTTACAGTAACACTCTTTCACTGGATGCTGGCCCTTCTCCGCCCTGGTCTGGACAACACTGCTGCCACTCGTTTTAAGCGTCAGATAAAATAGTCAGAATTACAACCCCTACGAAAACGGAACTAAACTACTAAGCCAACCTAATGATAGACACTGGGGCAAGATATGCAGTGAATTTCACAATAATAAAATGAAACGGTTAAACCACCGATATTATTATTTTTTCAACCATGAGTAACATCCTACTGAACAGCCTGTTTCAATCTCTTAACAACAAAGACCAGGAATGTAGCTTACACGCGAACAGTTTTGAACTGCTGTGTCTGTGAGCTGATCAAATATCATACAAATACGTTGTTATTGGCTCTGATGTAAGCGTAATCCTGCACTGCCCCTTTAACAATGCGCTGTATCCAATACATCCACCTCAGATGTATAAACCGTGTTGTATGCTACATGGATATTGAATAATTTAATAGAAGAGATGTCATAAATATATCTGCACAGTGTTGTAAGCCCATGTATTTTCCAGTACCACCTGCTCTTCTTTGGGCTGGCTTTAGTGGACCTCAGATGAGAAACTATTCACAAGTAAATGAACTGTAATGGAAAGATAAACTCAAACAGCTATTAAAATAAGAATCCACCTTCGGCCAAGCTTCTGATTCAATACAATCAATGTGCTAAAACATATTTAAATCGCACTTTTTAACATCGTTTTAAATTCACAGCAGCCGTAGTGAATTTTGAGGTCCAGGTTGGTGAGAAAACTTCTGTTTCATAAACTCTGATTTGTGATGTTTTCTTGTTCATATTTCCTACTTGTAATTTCTATTTGTGGAAACTTCTAGACAAAACATGCAGAAGAAATAAAAGTTGTTCTTCTTTGCAACAAAACACAACAAACAGAAGAAGTAGCTTTACCACAGAACTATTATTAAACTATCTTGACACCATCATGGTACTTCTATAGTGGTACTTCTAATGAACAGTTTGAGAAGCACTGTTCTAGGCCTATGCAACGGGACAAGGCCACAATACCTGCAAATGTAGATGTTTGAAGCAGGAAAGCTTCAAACAGCTACACAGCTCATCTATGGTTCTGACATTCATGTAACTGTGTATTAGTGCAGACATTGCTCAGTATGACAGTAGAATTACATTGAAATGAAGGAAAACAAATGACAAACAGGCTAATTAAATCACAAGTTAAATGACCAATTCAGAAAAAAGAAGAATATTTGGTGATTACATGACAGGCTAAATATGTAAAGGGATGAACAGCAAGTTTTTGTACATTCAAATATGCTAACATATCATCTGTTTATGGATGAAAATATGGATTTCAAGCTGGACCTGCTACCATAGAAATCCAGTGGTAGCTTACAAAGACCAGACATCAGCTCATAAACATGTGACATCATGTCGTTTACAATAAGAGAGGCAGTGCAAGCTCACGCTTATATAAAGAAGCCTGCACAATGAAACGTCGAGGCTGTAAATATACATTGTTTACTGCAGCTAGAAGTTTCAATAGTCATCATTACCAAGTTAGACGAATTTAACCCTACGACAATATCCGGGTTTGGTTCAAAAGAAAATCAAGTCGGCATTTTAGAGGACATAATAGACATCTGCATTTATCCATCTACTCTCAACTAAGTAACTAAGTCCGAATACAGGATGGTGCGGATTACAGGAAACATGTAAAACATGAAATGAAGATAAAACATGTTTTGTATGTGTATTACACTCTTACAGGAGACAATAGTCACCATTTATTCTTTAACTTTATATGAATCCTTTGAAAATTTAACGAAGAACTAACAACTAAATAACCCGTTCTTTCCAAGATTTACCAAGTTTTATACTAATGTTACACAACGACATTCGCGATTGCGGTAAAGCTTTTACTTTGAAAGCAGCAGGGAAACAGTTGGGCTCTGACAGCGAATCAATAACAAGCAAGGCAGAAAACTTGCAAACGTCGGTACTGCTGTGATCCCCGAGACTGTTTTGCAGCAAACGTAAATCATTTTTTGCAATATAATAAACTTAAAAGATCTCTCCCCAAACCCTCTGCGTGAGGACGGTTCTATTTATAAACGTGTGGCACATGCTGAGAGAGAGACGCCTTTCACCTACCTCCTGCTCAGCGTCTCCCTGTTCCGACACTCCAATCTCACTGGGCAGCTCGGCCAGATCCGTGACCCGTATGAGTCCGTCATGGAGAAATATCGTCTCCTCCTTCACCGAAAGCCACTGGGACGAGTCCACAGCCCCGGAGCCCATCGCTCTCTCCTCCGACAGTGATGCCGAAAGAGGCAAACATTAAAAATTCAGTGACAGAAAGTCAGAAACGCCCCAGACAGCCTGCTAACCACCTACAACAACATAACTGCCTTAACTGTCGCAGTCTTATCTGACGGCGGAGTCTGGCGGGAGGAACCTAACACACGACAGCCCGACAGCGAGCAACCAGCACCGGCAGCCCCGCTCCGCACTACATCCCTGCCGAGCTAACAGCTGCTTTTGCCTTGCTTGCCTTAAACTAGCCGGAGCTGAGCTAGCTTACCGTACGGTACCGTTTTAACGTTACCGACCACAGTGGGCGTGACACTCGCGCTAAAGCCAGTTACCGCGTCGCTGTTTGCGCAACAGTCCATTCAGGGCCCGAACTGCTTCTCTGGCGACCTCATTTCACGTTCAAAACGTCCTCGCGGGCAGCTCCGGTCCCGGCCAAGCCGCTGTGTCAGAGCCCGGAGGAGATAACGGGAGTCACCAGGCCATGTTTCCAAGGCCAACTGACGGCTCCCAGCATGCATCGCGCCAGAAGAATAGCTGTCTAGCTGTCAAAAATTCATGAGCTCGTTCATACACATGACTCAGTATGAGACTTTTCATTTTTGTTTTTTTTTATTTTTTTCTGAATTAAGAAAATACTTTTTGATGAAACTGAAAATTTGATAGATTTTTACATTTCCACAGACGTGAGTTGTGAAAAAAGCTGGGGAAAAAAAGCTTAATAATTCCTATTTAACCATAAAATAATTTAAAAGAATACACACTGGTGCAAAATTTTCTTTTCCCCCTTCCTGGTTTTCTTTTTGTTCACTTGTGTTACCCTCCAATGTGACTGAATTACAGTGAATTATGGTGAATGCAGACTATTGCTATTTAGGGTGGACCAACCAATTAGTAGAATTAGTGGGCAATCACTTTTCACCCTCAGGACCATGTCTGATTTTTTTTCTCCCTTATGCAACTTGTACAACTTGTTTACTTTTGTTGTCTTTGGTTAAGATATAAATTGGTTTAATGTTCTGAGACACTGAAGTTTTACCGATATCCAGAATTATCGTAAATCAGGAACAGGGGCAAGCATTTTTTCATGCCACTGTAGATTTAATTTGTTAACAAATCTTTTGGAGTTTTTTTCCCCCCCATCGCCTGTATCTGACTCTGTGTACGGCCCCACACATAAGTAAATGTGACAAAAGCAGTATGCTTGTGAATGTCCAGTGGGGTCAAAAACGTTCAACTTTTTCTTTCCTGCCTAAAATTTGTGTTGATTGCGAATCATTGATGTTTTGTCAATTCAAGTCATTTGGCCCCTCTTGCATTCCATACACATCAGAGGCACTAATCAAAGATAGTATGCCCTTCATACTTGCTACCAACGAATTCACACTGGACACATCTGCTCAGCAGCCACTTTTCCAAGGTACAGAGACCAGGAATTGTTTTTGAAGCCGCTCTTTATTCTGATGGATTGACATAAAATTTCACACAATTGAACAGTAACATGCTAAAGATTTCAACAGACAAGATGCACCACACCACCAAGAAATAACCTATTAGCAGTTTTCCAACCCTCCATATTATCAACCTTTACCGGAGGCACACTCTCAGACTTGTGCAACAATATTGGGTCATTTATTTTTATGATAAACCATAAAAGGCGTTTCTGTGAGCAGGGAAAAATAAGGGAAATTCATGAAACACATTCATGTCAAAACTTGTGTCTTTTGGTAGTGGAAGATGAAATCATCTTCAAAAAATAGCTCTCCATGAAAGATGATGAAGCTCTTAAGCAGCCTAGTTACCACACACAGCTCAGTCTATATTCATTTGAGCTGCGCCATGATATCCGCTCTCATCTGCAGCCTTAGGCAATACTTATGAAGACGGAGAGGAATCCTTTTTTTCCTGCCACTGGTTGAAAATCCCATCGCAGCAGAGTCTTTTTCTTCTTCTCTCTTCCTAAGTGCTTGATGTAGTTCAGAGTCCTTAGTGAAACCTCCAGAACATCTAGGAAGGAAACATAAAAAAATACCAATAAGTGAAGTCAGTCTTATAACTAGCTGTACAGACAATCTCTGTGTAGGCTTCCGACAAGATACGTTGCTTAGACATGAACTTTAAGGCTTGTTACCTCTTTGTGTGATTACATTTATTCTCCTTTGGCAGAGTAAAGCAGTCTTGAGAGACAAATTCCCTCAAGAGAGAGCGAGGAGGACTTGGTTTCTTTATATTTTTGATTTGAACTGCCAAACTGCGGGATCAGAAAAACCCAAGCAAGATTGTTTGTCTTTAATTAGATTTGCCAAATTCACAAGCAGCAATAAAGTCACACATCACAGTTTAGGAATGTGAATAAAAGTATGCAATATGATTATAAGTGAAAGAAACATTTTTACCGGCTTGTGCAGTCACAGTGATAGACTGTCTTGGACTCCATGTTTGTCAGATTATATTTCTTCTCCAAAGGTGGAATTTTAAATTTACAATCATCCAGATGTTTGAGGCTTCGGCACAGGAGCTCATTATCTGACGACGCGAAAACGAACAAACATCTTTAAACGAAGTTTCGACCATCTGATCCAAACTTTCACTCAACTACAAAAGGAAATTTCCTAGGAGGTTCAGGAACAGTCTAGAAACCACAAAATCTTATAAAATATGGAAGATGTTGGAACATAGAAAAGCCAGTTTAGCGTTAGCATGTATGAAGAGGTTGTTGTCCAAGAAAGAAGCACCTGATCCAAATGTGACATCCTAAAGTATTACACATATTTGCAACTTTCCACATGGCGCCAAAGATTTTTTTAATAAAAGATTTAGTTAGAAAAGATAAAAATTAGGTATTTGTTCACAATGACAAGAGTGTTTAACAGAACCAAGAAGAGTTGTCAAATATCTATCAAGAATTAGGCCAGAAGCCTGATGACGGCTGCAGAAACTCTAGAGGTTCTTGCTCAAGGATATTTTTAAAAAAATATTACCGGGGGTATATATATGTGCATGTACACGTAAATTTACAAAACGTCTTGTCAGAATGAAAGCAATTTTTGAAAGTAAAGCATTTGAAATAAATATTAGTTCTAGTATTTGCCAGAAATGAGTACTTGCCAGTAAAAAGCTGAAACTATCATGTCATTATTCACTGAAAATTCCATATAAGCCATATGCCTACCATAGAGACAAGAAAACATCAAAACAGAAGTTATAAAATAGTAATGTCACAACCAAATCCAACATAAAATATTCACAGATGAACTAGTTAATTCGAATTTCCTAGACTGTTAAAGGCCAAGCCGTCAAATGGCATTTCAGGAGTCATTTGGGGGTTTAGTAAGAAGATTGTACAAAAAGCTCCCGGAAAGAAATAAGAATTGAACAATATTTATATTCACCACAAAGAGAAGCAGAAGCTGGTGTTGGTCTAAGCGCTGCATGTGAGCAGGCCATTCTTTTGCTTCAAAGGCAACCACATTCACTCACCTGTCATATTACGTTTCTCATCGTTTTTTACCAGGACATTCTCTGCATGGATCCTTTGGGTGGTAGTATGACCCAAGGGCTGCTGACCTGCCTGCTTCCACAACACATGGAAATCCAACTGCTTTTGTGGTTTGTCCTTTTTATGAAGAGAGGCCATCATCATTTGTTCTCTTGTAATGGGGGTTGCAACCGTAGCTGCACTCCAAACAGTTGCTCGAGTTTCCTGGCTGGGTGTTCCTGCTTTATATTTCAAACGTGTTCTCTTATGATTGACTGGCAATCCCCCTGCATATGTATTTGTTGGTGTAACAGTCGTGGGAGTTGCTGTTTGTTTTACACAGATTTTACAGTGCAGCCGAGGAATGTCCCCGCTCACAGACATGCTGGATCCACAACATTTTCTGTGCTTTGGGGCTTTCTTTTTACCTTTTGCTTGTTTGGTTACTCCTTTGACATTTTTCCAGTCTTCCTGAAAATTCAGCCTCCTTGTTAATGCTGGTAATTGCGAAGGTATCGCTGTAGGTGATATTTGTGTCGAGGTAGTTGTAGGGGTGGCTGGTGGAATGTTGCTTTTCTGTGCACGACCAGAAAAGTCCTTTTTCCTTTTCTTCATTTTGTCGCCTCTTTTCCTTGTAGAAATATGTACTTTCTTGACTGTTTTGGGCTTTTGTGAAGGTCCTTGTCCAGAGAGCTTTTCTTGCCTTTTGCATCCATTCCCCTTTGTCCTTTTGCGGTGAAACGTATCTCCTCTAGGTGGGTCTCTGAGGGCACATCTATGTTTAGATTGCGACGCCTTCCTCTGAGGGTTAGACGCAGGCCTCTCAGAAAAATGCTGCTCTTTACTGCTTGTTAAATTCTTGCTGTCTGTGTGAACATGTTTGCCTATAACATCAGAGCTGTTGTAAGGTTGAGGGCTTTTGAAGATGGCATAAGGAGCCTCACTGGCCTTTTTGCACCTACGGAGAGAAAACACGCACAGCGTTAAGTCATGAAATAACAGATTGCATGAAAATTACACACTCAAAAAAAAGAATTAGGATTTTTGGCAATATCCAAGTACAAAGAATAATATTTATTACCAATTGACTAATTTAAAGGTACAGTAATTAATGTAAATGTGGCAAAGTTGTACAGGTACTCAAATTCTGCCCTCTGATGGAGGAGCTTCTGTTGTTATTTCACATGTCAGCAACAGAAAGGGTAAAAATCCACCCAACATTATACAATATACACCCACACATAAGACAAGTCTCTACTGTTCGTCTTGATATGAGAAAGAAAGGTAGTACCATCAGATGAACATAGGATAATGTACCCACCACTCAGGCAGTAATGACTTAAATGTCTACTGCAAAAACTGGAAAGAGACTCTCTGTCTAAACTACAGTTCTGTGGCTCTTTAGGTCATCTGCTGTGCCTCCTAATGTCTCTGACAGATGATATTACAGAACCCTGCAGTGTTTTGATATTAAAGGGCAGTAAGGAATACTTTCATCCCGAGAGTTTCCTGAACTGAATAACAGTAATGCTACAAGATGTACCTCAAAATGGTTCAGTGTGTTCCTTTTTCTGATATCAATGTGCTTTTTGAAATTAGTTGCTTGATATTTCGTTCCACAGAATAGAATATAGACAATTGCTTCAAAGAAATTGCAACCATCCACCTCAATGTAAAGAGTTGATCTTTGTCCTTTTTTATTACTAAAAAAAAGAAAGATTTTTTTTTAAATTCTGGTCGTTTATTGTAGTAGGTTTGGGGAAATGCTATATAGTGCTGTGTCATAGTGTTGGTAAAACATAGAAACATTATTAATACATGACACCTAAAAGCCAACACCTGATGTACCTGATTAAGATGCTAAATTATTTTTAGAAATCCATGTAATTTTAATTTTTATTTTATATTCTAAAAAGAATCTAATTAATTGTTTAGGCTTAAGAGGTCATTTTCTGACCATTATTTCTTTGACTGTTAAACATTTCTAATTTTTCTGATCCTCCTTGAGACCAAGATATCCCTACAGAGCAAAATCTTGGTTAAAATCTGTCTATTTAGAGTTTATTTGGAAAATTTGAGAGAAAAATGTGGCTTGGTTCAACATCTCCATAATGAAAACTCCTGTTATTCTTAAAAACAAATGTTTTGCCTATAAATATGCAGTCCAAGCAACAGCGTCAGTGTGTCTGCCTCGCTTACATCCCCCACCAGTACATCTGTGTGCAGTGCTTCAGCTGCTTCAGCTCAAAGCAGGGAACCTTCAGGATGTTGAAGAAGCTGTAGCCCACCATACTTGAAATGCTGTCATTCATGCCCAGGAGGCACTGTCGAAACCTGACAAACGGAGAGCAGGCAAAGGTTGAGAAAATATTCAGTCGCTCAAATACCGTGTAAGAGCTCCGTACTGCTGCCTTGTTTTATTCTCTTTCTGAGATTGTACTTGCTTGAGCTGAATAATAATCTGCTATCTTGAAAACTGACATGAAAAAATGTAGAGGAATGATGTGGTGAAGATGTCAATACTAGATGTGATCTCAGAATAAAACAGGTTTCTCCATCACTGCAAAAAAAACAAAAACAAAAAAAAACGGGGGAATGGATGGAAGAAAGGAATGCCCATTGAATGACTAGCATTATGGAAAACATGTTCACTCTTGAAAGAAACATTTTGCCTGGAAGACTGGTTGCCATGTAGTTAAATTGATAATAAAAAAAAAAACATCTCCAGATTTTCTTAAGCGTGTTTCAAATTTTTGAATGAAATATGAGGATGTAAAACCATAAAACTTCCAAAATGTCGCCTCAAAGCATCCCTAGGTGCTGCCAGACCAGTATGAGGGGATGTAATTTACTGCTTGCAGGAGTTTTCCCAGAAGGCACACATGTATGAAATCCAGAACTCACTTTAAGTGGTGCATTCGGAGTCTCACCTTTGGTCACACTCGCAGTGTGAGACTGTGAAAAAATTGGGGTTGAAGACTCCATAATTCACTGTGAAAGCTGGGATGATGTCTGAGCAGTGGTCGTGTTCACGGCAACACTTATCTGCTCTCTCAAACATGCCTGCGAACGAGAGCGGGACCTTGATGTCAAAGGCTGCTTGCATGAAGAAAATTCAAGATTTAAGCTCAGTAAACGTGATTTTAATTGAAATTGATTTTGAGGTGAGAGGCAGGGGTTTTCAAATAAACCCAACATGTTTAAGGTGAAAAGAAAAATATCACAGAGGTAAATGCATCAATAATGTATATTTGATTTCTCTTATAAAACATAGGAACATCTACGATGAAGAAATATGCACCAGGTAAAATCTATCCTTTTCAAGTCCCAATGTGACAAAATTTGAAAAGGGTGTATGAGTATTTTGCAAATTTCTTCCCCATCCTTTTGTCTAAGGATTAAAAACTTTTATTAATGGATGGATGGATGGATGGATGGATGGATGGATGGATGGATGGATGGATGGATGGATGGAGTGGTGTCCATTTGTATTCAGATCCTCTGAATAAGAACTTCTTATCGCCACCTTGTGGTCTTATTACAACTGCGACTCTAGAAAATGTGTATTTTGTCAATTTTTTACTTTTTGTATTTGCAAATCAGCTCATGCTCTGTAAGAATGCACATGGAGAGACAGAGGACATTCATTTTCAAGTGGTGTCACAGATTCCCAATTTTACATATATCTGGACTTTGACTGGAACAGATGGTTAAAGTGAACCTCCACCCCAGAATAAAGTCTTTTGCTGTTATTTATTGGCTTGGTGCTGGGACTGCCCTGTATTTAGCTCCATTTACCTTTGTAATGTGACAAAATTTGAAAAAAAAAATGTAAGAGGAGAATAGCTGTACTGCTGCCTTGCACTCTTTTCCCTTACTTCATTGCTGTCATATAAAATAAATGGAAAATCTTCCCAGATTTGTTCCATTCTCCCAGAACACATGTAGCTGTAGGCTATATACCATAACAAATCAGTCCATCAATCAATCAAATTTTATTTGTACAGTATGTTTCAGCAACAAGGCATTTCAAAGCGCTTTTTATGCTAAAAACAGAAAAATTCAAAATCATATAACACTCACTCATCAACATTACATTTTGCACATCAAATTATTGATTAGTGTTTCATGGTTATGCTTCAAAAATCACTCTAAACAGCTGGGGTTTCAGTGCAGATTTATAGGAACTGAATGTTTTGGCTGTTTTGCAGTTTTCTGGAAGTTTGTTCCATATTTGTGGTGCATAGAAGCTGAATGCTGCTTCTTTCTGGTTCTGGGGGACCAAGAGCAGACCAGAGCCAGAAGACAAAGCTGTGATATCTCAAACGAACAATGTAAAACAAACAAACCTAATGTAGATTATCTGAGAAATAAAAACAAAGGGGGAAAAAAACGCAACCCAGGTTTAAATGCATCAATAAAGTCAACATCCTCACCCAATTGTTCGTATCCTGCCGCTTTGCTTCCAGTGCCACACCACAACGTGCCTGGGAATATCCAGGATCGTTTCCTCCGGGTTTTCCTCTCTGTCTCATCAGTCCTTCTCCGCCCGGTGACATCCGGTGTGGGAACCACGGAACGTAGTGCGCACAGAGCGTCCGGGAACAGCATCAGACTGATGTTAAACTTCTTGACAAGTTCTTGATCCCAGGTCTCGTTCTTGTCGCAAGAGGCCCGATATCCTGCGGCAACATCTGGATTTGAATAGATTTCGCAGCCTGCCAGCCGCAGGTCATCAGACCATTTGGTGAGATACAAGAAGCGCGCACCGTTGGCGCCGTGGCGCAGGAAGGTGAGGAGCGTGTGTCCGTCGGCTGGACTCGATCGGAGGCAGGACACACCTGGTCCAGGTGTGTGTTGCGTCTTGGAGAAACCGAGCCATGGTAAGACGAAAACAGCTCGAAGAAACCATCCGCTTTCCATCCCAATGTGTGGGCGAGCAAGTCCTTTAGGTGTAAATTAATGTCTGCATGCATACATTCTTTTGTAATGACATCTGAGGAGGGATTTTTTTTTAGCAAATGCTTATGTGTATGACATAACTCAGGGAATGAAAGGTGTTCTTATTGGTTCGTGGATTTTGAGAAATTTGACACTCAGCTGATCACATTCCCGTGAAATATGAAATCGTGTGCGAGGCCTTAATTAGTCCTCTAGATGGGGCTATTTTTGTATGTGTTCTGTTACCGGGACACAGCATAACCTGATTTGCTTTTAAGTTAAATGGGGACCAAAATTGTATCAGGACGCTAAGATTGCATCGCTGTGAGTTTGGAATGAACTCGGCTAGATGGAAACTCTAAATATGTAAGATGGCAAACAAAGCGGTGTTGTTACAACACTGACTGAAACGTTATTGCGAATGTATTACATTGACTGCTTCATAATTTGGCTACACCAACTGTGATGAAAATATATTTACCTATGTAACATCCAAGTAATCTTTTCAACGTGCAACCATAATTACATTACAGCAACTGCTGCGACTTGATGCATCTATTCTTTGTAGAGCAAAAAATAAAAAAAATAATCAGAAAAGAACATATATCAATTTTCTTAAGGTTTTATTTGTCTGTGGAAACTTTCTGCAAAACCTTTCCATGCAAAGTTATTAGCAAACATACAGATTTCAACTTCATGCACTATGTACAAATACAGAGATTGAAGAACATTCCACAGAACTGTCAGAATCAGGTAAGAGGCGGCTATAACTTTAGCTGGAGAGAAACCTTTCATTTGTTTGGTTTTTTTTTAAATTGATTTTGTTTTAACAAGCGATTGATGATCACCTCATCATGATCACAGTTGTTGATGTAGCACAGTGTAGAACTAGGTCATTGCCACATCTGGGCATTGCTCTTTACTGAGAAAACAAGACACTGATAAGCTTCAAATGCGCATGTACAAGATCTCTCGGTTAAACGCTAAGACCAATCTGCTACTCGCAGACATCTTATGTCGATGTGCTCAGTTGACTTTCTGTCAATCCTGTATGTACTAGCGAACCAGTTCATCCAGATTAAACCATAATCATAGTCATGCATCGTATGGCCTCCGCATCAGTAGGAATGTCATGGTGAAAACTGTAAACATTAATGAAGGTACAATAGTAGTTATTTATAGTAAAGTGTAAATGTATATATAGACAGATAGTGATCTATCTATATATATATTTGCATCTTTAATCACAAGACATTTCCATGCATAGAATTTTTTTTTTGTCTTTGTTGTCACACTGGAATAACTTGCAAACAATTTACTGTATAAATAGAGGTCATTCCACTGTGTAAGGTGTGCTTTCCTTGATTTGCTTTAATTAGTGAACAAACACTCACTTAAGCCTTGGATAACCAGGGTGTGGAAGAGAGCCAGACAGGGAGGGACGGGGAGAGGGGGGTCATGTTCGGGGTAAAAGCGGGCTAAGAATGCCCCAGGCACATGAGAGTCACAAGCACAGTGCATGCAGGTATAGACTGCACATACTTTAGACATGACTTGCTCCGTCTTCTCTCTTCTGTAAACATGTAGCAGACTTGATCGTGTGTATTCAATGTAAACAGTGCAGTAAAAAAACCCTCTGAGGCGTCAGAGTGAACCGCGAGCTTTGAACAAGCAGAGGTAGCAGGACGTGATTCTATTCGTTTTCTCTTCTTTTTTCCCCCCCGAAAGAAACTAAATGAAAGATCAGAATCTTGGATCGTTTTCCCCGGTTTCTCATAACACATAGTTATTACGCCCTACAAACATAAAGTAGCACATATGTCTTGAATAACACAACAGAAAAACTCCTGTCAAACTATATAAGTGTGCTAGAATATATATATATTTATATATTTTAAAACCACAAATTAACAGCAATTCATTACAGATTTTTCTAGCTCATGGTTCACTCACATATGAATCATCTGTTGTATCAGATGTCTATCCTATCCTGAGCAATGTATCATTATGTAAACATTTCTTTGTGGAAATATACAATATGTCCATACAGCTGAGTTATTTTAAGGTGCAGCTGTGGCCTGGCATGCTTATAGAGCTCTATATGTTTCACATGGCAATTACATCATGAATTTGAGTTGTGGGCCCAGTTTGAAAGCCTTTGTGGGCTTAGGCGATGGTTCTGATGCCATAACATATTGCTTTTCCTGATCTGTTCCAGTGCAATTCACACTCCATTTACTTCAATGAAGAATGTGCCACTACGAAGCATTTTTGAAGGCCTTTTTGTTGTTGTTGTTGTTGCAGCATTTTTTCACAACAATTCCTTTTGCTGAAACTTCGGATTCATTTACACGTGATTTGTGCCAAAAGCAAATTGTGTATCGGTGACCAAACTGCTATTATAAAATTAGGGGATTATACGGGAGAAGGAAGAAACAGTGCCTGCGTGTTTGGTTATATTAAAATCTATATGGAAACAAAACAACAACAAAAAAAATAAAACTACATTTGTAAAAGTGCAACAAGACATGAATGCAAACTGATTAGATGCGAGCCCATGCTGTACGTATGGTTAATCGCTGACGACGTGGTTCTCGTTCAGTAAGGTGTGCCAGCGCTCGATCCTCTTGTCCTTGTTCTTCAAACACTCGTACCAGTGCTTCAGCCTCTCCCCTTTGGCGGTGATGCCCAGCTGACAGCCGCCTATCAGAGAGGAGAGGCAGGTGAGGAATTACAGCTGTTATGGTACCACAGCAGTGATGTGTAGAGCATTGCAGAGGTGTTCGTATCCCTCAACCTTTTCCTTAATATTGTACCATGCTACAACCACAAACTTCCATGTATTTAATTTGGATTTTACTGTGTGAAGGAGTTTGAGACAAAGGAGTGCGTACTTGTGACATTCAAGGAAAATGCAGCCGAGTATCTGTGCAGAACACTTGCTAGAGATTTGTAAAAACTGGGATTGGCTGTTTACCTTCCAGCAGCACAACAACCCTAATCATACAGCGAAAGCCACAATTGAAGCTGGTGGTTGTAACAAGAAAAAATGTACAGAAATTCAGGGGGGTAGGAATACTTTTCACTCAAGATAGATCAGGTAATCACCTATGTAATCGTTGGACTTCCCAATGTCATAATCCCACACAGAGATGTCTAATGTCTTCTTGGCCAGTTCACTGTGTTTGATGTCAAAGCTGAATTCCTAAAATACGATGCAGACATTAAAAAAAGTTCTTAAGATTTTACAAGCAGGCATGAATTGACTCACTTGATGAAAAAGATCGTTTAATTTTCTTGCTTTCTAACCTCGTTAAACTCTGGGTTTAAAGTCCTTTTCTTGATTTGTGTTTTGCACTTGCCCTTTTTCCCCATGTCAGGTTTCAGGCATCTGCAAATTACACACATAGTGCACAAAGTAATTTATGCCTTTACTGGAGTCACTTAAGTAGAGTGCAGAAATATATATACATATATATTTTTTTCACCGCCTCTACCTACATTTTGACATATGGATCAGAGTATCCATTAGCATCCATGGCAGCCAAGTGAACGCAGCGTACGACCCCCACGATGAGGCGATTCAGCTGGGTGCTGTACATGAGGGACATCAGAATACGACCGCGCTCCTCTGCATCCGTGCCCTCCTTCCCTGGCTGAGACACAGCATGGGGAGACGCGTGGGGAAACATAGTTGAGCAGGACTGAATATTAACATCTGTATAAACTCCTGAGTGATTCGGTCACGTTTAGACATGCTTCGGAACAATCCTTGCCTCATCTTCGTAGAGCGCAATCCCTCTTGCTCCTCCGGCAGTCGCAGTTCTCTTCGTCTGTGTCGAAAAACAAGATCATGACAGGCCAGATAAAAGATTCAAACAAGCAAAGAAAATCATTAGCTTTTTTTTTTTCCTTTTAAAATTTGGCTCAACTCACAGGCACAACCCTCTCTAGGCAGACGTTGAAGTTCTTCTTCTGATTCATCTTCAGCTTCTTCAGTGCTACCCGGGTCTCGCCAATAAACTCATTGTGCCCGAACTTGTCTTCATCGCAGACAGAGAGCCTGGGAAAATCGATCAAGCCTGTAAATTAACGCAGAAGGTTGCTGCTCGTTTGGTCCAAGTGTGTCTGTGTGGGAACCAAAATTCACCTGAGGGTTTTGCGTTGCATGTCTTCGTCGGTCAGGCCGTGGTAGGTGAGCGTTTCATTCCACACGGGGTTGCGGGTGTTTCTCAGGGTCTTCGTACGCAGCTTGTTGGACTGATGGATGGCAGGTAGATTGAGAAAAGCAACTAACACTTTCTCGAAGTGATTATCTAGATTGCAGGCTTAGTTTTGTTACACCCAGACCACCACAAGGTGTCAGGCTTGAGCTACCATAGATAGGTTCTGTTAGAGTAAAAAGGTCTAAAATCCGCCCTTATTTAGTGTAATTAAGGAAAAACAGGAAATTAAGGTTCTAAATTTTAAAAGAAAAACAGGACTCCTACATAATTTTCTCGATAAAATTCTATATTTCTCTACTTAAATGACCAGTTGTTTAAAACTTAAAAGCTTAATGCTAAACTGAAGATACTTGTACAAAAGTGGATGGATCGGAAGAGAATACAAACACTTAATACTTTAATCAAATTCCAGACTTTTCCAGACTTCCCAGGATTTATAGGGCCCTTGAATGTCTGGGAAAACCTCGAGTTGATGCGTTTACCTTACTAGCCCCAGGAAGCAGATGAAGCTTCACATAAGGATCTGCGAGCCCATTGGAGTCCATGGGCTTCAGGCCCTGAGGAGAAACAAAGCATTACGCTCACCAGATCACAATTCATAGAGAGCAGTTAAGCTAAAGTGCTATTCAGGAGCTTTTCAGCATAAACCACTTGACTGAAATTGTCCCTTTGTGCACGAGAATGAGGTCAACCCTACCTTTCCTTTGATGATGCTACATTGGAGGCTGTTGCTTTCCTGATCGTAGAGGAGGCCAAACTCAAGAGAGCCCAGAGTTGCTGAAAGAGACCCAGACCGCGCATAGCATCAAACAAAGAAGGAGACGGCAAGTCTGCACACAAGTGGATAAAAGTATAAATATAGACATTCCTGTGTAAATAACAAATTTCATCTGGTGGATTAAAGGGGAAGATAAACCAATAAAAATGAAAAATAAATCTAACCCAATTTTAATCTTCACTTCATAATTGATGATAAGTCACAGGGTTTTCTCCACCCCCTATAAAAGATTATTTGCAGTGGAAAAAAAAGTTATATAGCCGTATGAGAGATTCCTATGCTGCCCACACAGGTTTTATTTGGAGGTGTTTTGATTTCTTGTCAGAGAGCTGGAGACCTGGAGGAGGGAATCAAGCTTGTGTTATCTGGTTGCAACTCTGCAGGACTTAAGGTGGCTCATGTCACATGTTAAGTGTGGAAAAATGCTTAAATTCACATTTAAGAATTTAAACACTTATGCGTTTAAACATACTGCATTATTTATTATATACACAACAGAGTGAGTATGGTAAACATTAGTGAGTTTTTTAAAATTCTTTTATATTCAAAGAAAGTGTGTATTGCTGAGTATTATAATTCCGATTTTGTTTGCCATCATATTAAGTCATCATATGCCCAGTTTTCAGGCTTCAAAGAACTGTAAGGAGCCCAGTTTATATTTTACAAGAAAATAACAGAAATCATCCATGTTCTACACAGTAACATGTGCCATGTGTGCCTCTTTGTTTGGACAAAATTTCATAGTGATCCAAATTATATTGTTGGTACCAAGTGATCGACTCATCGAACACTCAGGCAAAAACCCAACATACCAACCATGATTAACTAACTTTTTAGTAATATCTTTGTTAAAACTCTGTTAGAAAAGAACATAACTGAATTTGATGGTTGTAATACCAGCAAATTCATATTTTGTTACTCCAAATCACGTGTGTTACTTTTATTGTGCTTTTTTAACTAAAACATTTCTATGTCCAGTATTTACAAGAACTGCAGAAACCTGTCATTACCCCGGGACCCAACAATTCAAACCATCCCGTCCCCTCAGAGATTAAGTCCATAAAAATATTGCTATTTCTGCCATCTTCCCTCTTTACACCAGGGAAAAGATCCAGCTCCAGGGGATTTATAACCCGATAGCCCTGTTGAATTCAAAATTATTTGCACAGTTCCAAAGACCGGAACCTAAATAAAATAAATTAAACAGAACTCCCCTGAGAGAGAGAATGGAGTCTTTTCATGGCTTCGGGCTAAAGTCATTGATGGCTTAGCACCGTTCTCTTTCCTTAAAATAGAGCTTATGGAAAATATCTGAATAATTTATGAATCACTGCTGATTTAGTTGTTGTTATTATTCTCCTTGGCTTTAGTTCTTTGATATTGTGACGACATATTGTGTTGTGATTTCCCATTTGTTCACTAGGAAAAATAGATGTATTATTTAAAGACAGATGTTCACAATGAACGGGGAAATAATGCCAGCAAAAAAAGATCAGCACACAACATCTTCTTTACAGCTACAGTAAAAAATAAATAAATAAATAAATAAATAAATAAAAATATTTACTATTCACCTGTAGCAAAGCCCACATGTCATCTGTACAGAAAATGAACCTAAACTGAACACATCTGCCACCATGCTGTATGAAATGAGGCGCAGATGGTGCACTCACTTGCTTCATCAGAGTCGTAGTCGTTGGCCTCCTCCTCATCATCAGCCGGGGGAGGCTGCTGTCGTGGGGGGGGCGCGCTGTAGGCAGCCGGCTGCCTCCTGTCCTCTCTTACAGCAGGAGGTGCTCTCTGCTCCGAGGCGTAACCACCTACATCTCCTGCCACAGGACCTATTAAGGCAAATGACACCACAGCTACACCAAGTCAGCGGCTGGCATGTTGCAAAAGTATTTAAAACCCCCTCAGTTTGGCAGGTTACAAACACAAACTTCAGGATTGCCCTGAATTCAAGTCAAACCGTCTCCGCATCAGTTCCTTCCAGCTTCCCTGTCAATGCTGTCCCTGTAGCATAATGCTAAGGCTGGGCGTATGCCTCTCTGCTCAATAGCAAATCAATAACAATATATATAATGATAGACAGGTGATCAATATCAACAGAAAGCACATCTGAAAGAATGCTTAGTCATTTTTCTGAACTCCAATTGAGAACTGGACAGATAAAGGTGGGCATTTATCATATCAGTTGTTATTTATCGTGATAAATTTTTTCTCATGATAAGAAATCCAATTAATTATGTTTTGTTGTCAGGATTGTTATTTTTACTATTTGTTTTGTTTATTCGTTTAATAATGGTGTATCAATAAAAGTCAATACATTTGAAAATATGATTAAATGCAGTTACTGTACACATTCCAGTGATATAAACCACACTTCTCTGTGTGCCTGGAGTCCTAAGACTATCTCTGTTTGTGGGGCTGTGATTACTCAGTTACCAAAATAGTGATAAATAGCTCTTATTGTCACCTTTATTGTTGTCATAATAATGCCTCAAAATATTGTGATTAAACTTTAATTTCATATCACCGCCCATACAGACGGCATTTACGCAGAGGAGAGGCTTTAGCTGCTTAGCCTCTCTTGGCCAACTAAATGAGGTTGGTGGCATCAACTAACTCATTCGCTCTTTGGTTACCGAGCAACAATCTGTTCAGCCACCGTGACAGCAATGTGGAAAATGAGTAGAACAGCTTGAAAGGAAACTGTTGATAAAACAGAAGAGGCTACTTCATCAGCTTTCCAGTATTTTGTATATTTAAATTAAAAAAAAAATTAATCAACAATTATTGATAATGACTGATACAAAACCGTGATGTCGTGATACATTTTTCAGCCATATTGTGCAGCACTACGTATTACCCAAAGACACCATATTCAGGGTAATATGCAGCCTTAGTTTCCTGCAACAATTGGCTTGTATGTCAGAAAGACTTCATATGACTTTGCTTTCAACAATCACTTTTCGTCTTGCTGTTCTTCTATGAAGACCAGATTTATGGAGCGTACTACTAATAGTTGTCCTGTCAATAAATCTCCAACCTGGGCTCTGCAGCTACAGCCACATGGGTTTTTTGTCTGCTTCTCCTAATAAAGCTTTTCTTGCCTCTCCTGTCAGTTTAGGTAGATGACCAAGTCTTGATAGGTTCACAGTTATACATTCAAAAGGATGGCAAATATTGTAATAACCTAACCCTACTTTGAGATTCTCCTCAACTTAATCCCCGGCCTATTGGGAGAGTTTTGTAAATCGCTCACATATAATCACATTTTAAAACATTATTCTTTTTCGGTATAACACAACAAAATGTAGAAAAAGTTTTAAGAAATACACATTCTCTTACAACTCTATAGATAAATACTTAGTTCCTCACCCTGCTGGGACATTGCAGCTGAAGCAGCAGGTTGCGCCCTGGAGCTGTGCACCGGAACCATCTTCTTCATCACTACCGGACTTCCCTGACCCGCCTCTTCAGAGCCAACCCCCCCTGCAGCCATACGCATAGCTGGTTTGGGGGCCACAGGTGGGTAACCAGCGCGGGCCTGCATCTGCGCACCTAGAAGTAAGCGTGTACAAGTGAAAACAGAAAGACTCCCAAAAATGCACACTCACCCCACCTCATCCCTGTGCTGCAGCACAATCTGTAAAACGGCCACGTCTTTCCGGAGATTTCAATGCCGCAGGGTTTACGTTGCAAAGGGGATGACCTACATACACAACAACAAGCAGCGGCGACGAGCAGCCTGCGAGACAACCCCTCATCTTTCTGCTGTATATCACACAACGCAGGTAGATCCCACTGAGACTGAAATTAAGCTGTTTGACCCGTAAGGGCAGCATCACACGGAGTCTTGCACCATATCCCAGCATGCAACTCCTGACCGGCTAATTGAAAGACTTCATCCCTGTCGACAGCAACAGTGGGTGGCCCTGCCACCTTTGGGAATCAGAAAAAAGGTTGGACCTTTGGAGACAGAGCACTGTGAGATGGGGTGAAATGGTAGAACCAACTGCACTGTAGAGGTGGTGCATTAAAGAAAGCAAATAGAAACATGTGCCATTTGAAGCTCGATAATAAAAACAAAGGCGTGACTCCTGTGGTTGGTCTCTTTTGGTTTGTAATGCGCTGAGGATGCTGTTGTTAGGAAATTTGATTGGTGATTTATTTGGGATGACAGGCACTTAACAGTAGAGGTAAACAGGTCAGGTACAATAAACAAATTTAAACAAATTTCTCAGTTTCAGGCAGCATCAGAGAGATACTTTGCTTGTGCCTCTGTATGTGTGTGTGTGTGTGTGTGTGTGTGTGTGTGTGTGTGTGTGTGTGTGTGTGTGTGTGTGTGTGTGTGTGTGTGTGT
>CAEGAF010068450.1:0-21100 GCA_903067075.1 Micropoecilia bifurca | reverse complement strand
AATGTGCAGTACTAGGCACAGCCAAGATACTGCGCAGAACACTCAAGCTCCCAGGCCTCTGGTAGAGGACCCGAGCTCAGAGGATGAAAGAGACCACCCCCCGAAGGGTGAGAAGGGAATTTTTATTTTTTATTTTTATAGTCATATATATGTTTAAAAACAGAAGTTTTTAAGCTATTGAAGCATATCCATGGTATTCAGTTTGTGGCAGTATCTGACTGGGACACCGTTTCAGTCATTTTAAACGACTCATATCGGTAAAGTAAATTTTTTTTTTCTTATCTGGGAATTTCTTCACTATCTTTTTATGCCATTTAATTTAAACGCAACCTGATGATGATTTGTTACACCAAAACTCTGAAAGCCAGATATAAAACAAGCATTGAAATCCTATCATTATGTCAGTCGACTCAGTATCTAATCAGCTCTGAGCTCAACAAACTTTAGAAACTGCTCAGTGAGCTGCAGTGAACTTGGCAGATGGCCATTTACCTTTGACATTAGGGTGTCTCTCTTTGAAAACCTGTTACCCATGGTGACCAGCTCTTCCTGCCAGCCCTACTTAGATGAAAGATGCTGGCAGCTTAACAAATGATCACAAAACACCAAAACTGTTCCAGTTAGATGATGGAATGAGGGCATTGTCAAGAGACTAGTGAATGCTACCTAAAACTGCACCAAGGTCCCTTAAGATTATCTATGACTAACAGCTGCATAACGTACGCAAATATTTGACGTTTCTTTCACAAAATGTCCTGCATGTCTAAATATTACTATTCTCTTCAACCAGGCAACTTTATTTTCATGGGCAAGACAAAATCTTAAGAGAGTTTTCCATCTGGTAGCTCAGCCTTATTGACAATAACCAAAACATTTGTGATATAAAAAAACAGACATGATTTACAAGATAGTCACTGAGGAAACTTTTTCATTAACCAAAATTGTGAAGTTACGCCCCAAAAATGTGACTTTTTAATAAAAATTCTGAATTAATGAGTTGTTTTTTTTTTTTTAACACACCATAAACCAAAACTGTGGATGTAAATGTCCAAGTTCTGCAGGAAACTGATTTGAAAATCATTCGAGGTCCAAAACACAAACAATAACCTCACATCTTTTAGGTTAGTTTTCAATTATTCAGGCCTAGAAAAATGTCTGTCTATCCTCAGCAATGCAAACAGGATACAGGGAACTCTTTCCTGAAAACGTTTTATGCATAGGTGCACACATGTCTGCTTTGGATTAAGAATCACTGAAAGTTTGTGGTCCTGTTTACTTTCAAGTTAAAATAAAAGCAAAAAAACAAAATAGTGCTTGCTAAAGGATGAACACTTTGTGTGGTAACTAATACATTAAATTTAAATTTATAAGAAATCTGCCACAGACAAAAACAAGAGCACATTTCCATCCACGACGTTTCTTAAACTGCGGTTCACATAAAATCACTCCAAGAGTTGCTTTAATAGGAACCAATACAAGGTAAATATATCTTATTTTGCCTGAATTACTACTCCTCATAGATGAGTACATTCTCTGACTGAGAGAAGAAACTGCTCTGTTTTCTGAGCAGCTGTGTGTGGAGGCTTAAAAACCATTTCTGAACCAGGTCTTGTGACATGACTGGCTACACTAATCCAGCAGACAGATCTGAATGCCAGAGAAGATATAAAGCAAGATGCATTTTAGCAAAAGGGGGGATATCTATTGAGCCAAGAACGTTTTAATTAATCTGCATTAATCCCTTTATTCACTCCCTGCCTAAAAGCCACTAGGATTTAGAAATTCAATTCAATTCAAAAATGCTTTAATCCCAGAGGGAAATTAAATAATAATAATAAATAACAAAATTAAATAATTAAATAGAAATCTGCTCTAAGTACCAAGAGAAAGAGTTCACACAATGTTCCCACAGTAAAAATCAAGCATTTTCAACATGTTTTCAAACGACGCAAACGAACTAAAAAAAATACAGTTTCAGTTCAACATTATATAAAATTATTTATTACTGTTAACACTGTCTTGATATAGTATACACAAGACTTTAGAATTAGAAGGACAATGTAAACTAAATTACAGCAAAAGTTTATGTTTTGAGTTGTCTCCTTCACACAGTTTATAAACCTGACTGGTCTGAGAAAGTTGCAAAAAAAAAAAAAATCTTAAAAAAAAAAAAAAAAAAAAAAAAGAATTCTGGACGTTTAGCAAATAAACATAATTTTGGAAATCCTAACTGACCTAAAAAAAAAAAAGAAAAGTTTGTTGTGATTTAACTTAAGGCAGTCAGAAAAAAAATTGTGCACGCATCTTTTAATAATCTTGAAATATCTGGTTTCAACTGTAAATAACGCCTACCAAATTTTAATCAAATGTTAGATTGCACTTTCTTTCAAAACAGTGCAGTTTGAATTATCAAGTCCTTTCAAGGACTTGATAAGCACTTTTCACACCTTGGAGATGCATGCAAACCCTGAAGAACCCGAAGAGCAAAGTGAAAACGGAGAATATTTTACTGCAATGTGACCCAAAAATTATTCTAGTAGTGCAGTCTCACATTAACTACCCAGATAATTTCAAGGCAGAAGTAAAAGTTAGTTGATCTAAACGTAATGCTCTGTTGCTCCTTCAATGATTGATCACTTCTGAGAAGCGCGTGAAGCAAAAAAAAAAGCTATGGAGGAAGAAAAGGAAAAAAAAATTCCTGATAGAAAATAAAGTGCATGCAAGAAACAAGATGGGATAATAAAATATCTATTATTCATGAGAACGACCGAGTTGACCATAAACAGCAGCAGACCTGCCGCCAAGTGAGCGGCTGCAGAAAGGAAGGGACAGTAGAGAAAGGGGAGAAATGAATCAAACATTACCTTTTTTGGCGACCTCCATCTCCTCCTCGGTCCAGCGAGAAGTTTCTCCGCTTTCACCAGCGCCAGCTAAATCACAAAAGGACGAGATGCAGATCCATTAGGACTCGCGGAGAGGAGGAGGGGGGAAAGGAAAAAAAACGACAAAGTGAAAGAGTGAGGGAGAAGAACGGACAGCGAGAGAGAAAAAAAGAGAGAGGTCGTCTTCTCTTCAACCACCTTCTTCTCATGGCCACTAATCTAATAATCTGTTTACATTCAGGACTGCTGAGACCTGCTCCCTCACTTACTCGCCTCCTTTCACCCTCCCACTCCCTCCCACTTTCTCTCTCTCTGATCCACAAGGGAGGGGAGAAGAGAGGAGGGGCCGCCCTGGTCAGCTGACACAGCGTCAGACACAGGAACGGCTTTCCTCTTTAGGAATTGGCCTTGGATGGAGGTGAACAGGCAAATCGAGCCGTTGGGACCCGAGTCCTCCCACCACTCCGGCTCTAACACCGTGTGTCCGACACACACTCCTCCTTTTGCTCTCCTTGGCTGCGCAGTTCAAGCTAAAAATTCACAGAAGTGGACAGTGAGAGTGGAGGGGAACAAATGAACTCTAGCCCCGCTCTATTCCAGGGCGCCCCGATGAGGACGCTTAAACATTTGGACCAAAATAGCTGCAGATGTTCCCATGAGATTTGGAGGAGGTCAACAGTCCCACCGCCGATCCATTCGCCCACCTTGTGAATGAAGACGGGCGCGATGTAAATGCAGAGCGTCAACGTAAACTCACGTCACCGTCGTTCTCCCCCCCAACCGAATTGGCAGCTTGTTTAACTTGCCTGGCAGGCCTTCAACTAGGCAACGCTGACCCACAGCTACGCTTTAAAACCAAGGCAACATAGTTCTAAGAAATAGAAAAGGTTACAACAGAGTGAGCAAATACAATCTGTTGCATCATAAATATGTCCTCAAATTTTCTTCAGATTTTGTCACGTTCTGAATACTTTTCTTGAAATCAATTATGTAGGGGATTTTGTTGCGACAGCCCAACAAAAACAGGCACCCGCTTGTATTCCGAGGAGGAAATATTTTGTATAACTTTCTATTTTGTGAAATTGAAAATGCATGAAAGCTTTTTATATCTATAGGAAGAACATTTTCTATGTTCATCTGTGCAAAAGAGCTCAAGCTCAAGTCAGAAAGAGGAGAAACTACATACATAAATGTTTAAGTTTTGCCTATTAATTATTAATTGCCTTTACGTCTGGACTTTAGCCGGCGACTGCAGAGTCATTTGAGTATTTCTGCTGATGACTTGTGCTAGAAGTTGGAGGTGTGCAGAGAGAAAAGGAGTTGTTAGAGTACAGTCCCCCGAGAAATTCCTGGGCTGCTGGCTTCCTGTTTGGACACACAAACCTTCAGTCTCATAAACTGCGCCGTGTCTGTCAGGTAGTCACTGGTCCAGGTGATTGCCAAGGTCTCCACCTGTATGTACCTTTTGAGTTTCTGCTTTATACGCACCGCTCATGGTGGCAGCATGTCAAAGAAGCTCTGCTATGTTGATTCTGATTTGTTCTTTTTGTAGACTTTGGTACCATATTTCATTTATTTTTTTGCTTGAGACACTGCAGGTTGACAATGAGTCCCTCTGATTGTGAACGCTGTGCAGCTGGAAGGGTTATTGCTTTCAATTTTATTACTTTCGGACAGTTGCTATGATCTGCAACCATAACAACAAAGTTTTCCTTTTGAATCTGGGAACTGCTGATTAGCATCTCAAATAATACCTGAACTACAACCTCAAATACTAGAAGAGTTGGAAAAAAGACTTCATAGGTGTGTATATCGAAGGTAAAAAGTTAGGACAATCTCACCCATCGACCTTCATCGTCTCTAAACATACAGAGATTTAAAGAGGAGTAGGAAAAGGAAATGAGTTGTATTTTCAGTGTTAACAACATAATAGTGTCATCCAGGACATATTATTATGGAACATTCTCTCAACTTTCTGGAAATTGAACTGTTGCCATGTTGTGATGAACATGAAACAGTCTTCAGTCAGAGGCCTCTTCAGATTCATTGTGAGACTGACTGCTACTGCAGATTCTCCCTGCCCACAGCATTGGTGGCATAAGTTGCAACAACATTTAATTTGCCTTTGATGAAAATTAAATATTTCTGAATCAAGCTTCCTCAAATCTTTCCATAAACTCTGAACAATTTCCCTGCTTCACACCATGATGCTGCCACCACCGTCTCACGATTAGTTGGGCAGTGTTAGTCAGTCACACAGAGATAAGACCATTTTCTTCCACATGTTTTCTGTGTTCTCCACGTCTTGTACAATGTGGAGTTGCTAAGCTAAAACGATTAATATTCAGATCATGAATCATGCAGAATAAACCTAATTTGTAAAAGAATCGAACAGGCTTGCAGTGGGAGCTGGAAGCACAAACGTTTTCAGTTTTTTAGCCATTAAAATTAGAGTTTTCACCTTTATTAGCATCTGCTGCTACCGGAGTCAGGGACTTTACAGGCTCCTTCATTCCCTTCTGCGCTTGATCAGATTTAGGGAGCTGTGGAGGATCTGGCAGGGCGGGCTCAGAGGCGGGAGGAGGCGTGTCCTCGGCTGCGACGGACGCAGCCTCATTGGCCATGGAGCGTGTGGTGATCCTTCTATTGCGGCGGCCCTGGCTGTTGGCAGTCTTCCTGCCACGCGGCGTGTTTTGCTCCTTTCCGTCCTCGTCCTCCCCACCGTCACACTTGTCTTTGTCCTTGCCAATCTCCCTGTGGTTTTTGGACAGGGGGATAAACACAGCTTTTAGCTGCTGCTGCTGCAGCAAATATCTATTCCCTGATGACGCAGCAATAACAGGCTCTTCTTGTAGTCTGCTTTTTTTGCCACTGACTGAATACAAGAAAAGCATATTAAAACTTGTCGATAGCAAACCCTAAACAGACACATCAACAAGTCAGACACCTGCTTTCTTGTTAGAACACATCATGGATGTTATATAGGGATTATGTTTGGTTTTTTATTCTTCGTCATCACTCAACAAGTTAGATTGAGAGTTCCTCTACTTTATTTTCTAGATTTGTAGAAACTAGTGACAAACTGAAGGCTTAAGTGAAAAGTTTTTCATTTAAAAAGTTGGAAAGAAATAGCTGATCAGTGACACACTGGATTATATCTTCCCTGAAAATGATTTCGAACAATTTGAGTCAAGGTAAGTCAAGAACGGTAGTGTCTAACTAAGCTGTCTGACGTTACAGATACACCTGAACCGACTCTGATATGAGCTGAAGAAAAGAAAAGCATTGCCTTGCACCTGGTTGCTATGGTGAGATTTAAAGGGCTGGTGACATAAAATGAACGATTGTCAGTATGGATGCATGATTATTGTTGTTTTTGATTTGTTTGAGATATTGTTATTGGCCCGATAAGTAAAACTGGACCAATATTTAATTCCGCCTTGTCGTTTCTGGAAAGGGTGAAAGTGAAGCAGCGCAGCAATATGGGGAGTTCAACTGCAGCAGAAAAGAAACGTCTGCAGCGTGGTTGTTTTTTCTGTGTCAGAAGAGTAGAAAAATATATGTAACATCAGTGAATATCGGTCACAACAACAATATTAATATTGGCCCAAATTTTCATATCGGTGCATCCCCAAATTTCAGCATCAGAACAAATTAAATACAATGCTTTTCTTATGTAGTGAACACACTGCACCTAATCAGAAGTCAGATACTGCTAATCGCAACACCCTTCAGTGTGGAGGTTGTTACTAAGAGAGGAAAAGTTTGCTATTTAGTGATGCGTTTTAAAATGTAGCAGAAGCACAAATAGGGGGAACCTTTAAATATGGCACCTAAAGAAACGTCAGCCATCTTATTCAACTCACCGAGAATCCTCCTTTTCATCTTTCTCTTCCTCGTCCTTCTTTTCCTCGTCCTCTTTTTTCTCGGACTTCTCAGCTTTGTCCTCTTCGTTCTTGTCTTCCGACTTGTCTTCTTGTGAGGGACGTGTTATTTGCTGCAGATAAAAAAAATAAAACATATTTGGGGAGGAAAATGTATCGGGGAGGAAAAAATATATTTTAAAAACATTTTAAATATCCAAGGTGAACAAGCAACAGCAAAAGAAAACAAATAAAATTGATATGGAAGTTTCTGTAAACAAAATTCCCCTTCAAGAAAGGGACTAGTTCAGACCAAATAACCAGACTGAAGCTTTTTTCCATCCACTCTTCGGTAGAAAAAGAGGGGGACACAAAAAAAGTTCATGTAAAACGGAAATTATCGAGCTTGATTTCATTTATGGCTTGATTATAATTGATTTATGGATTGTTGCAACATGCTTATGCCAGTTATATCAAAGATTTTGTGATGGTTTTAACTTTGATTTTGTTTCAGAAGACCCAGCAAAATAATGATGTACGATATTTAAAAACCTTTAAGATCTAAGATGTAGAACTAAACTACACAAAGATGCTTGTTTTTAAAACGTATAGTTTGTTTTAGAAAACCAGTCAAAAATGGAAAAAGGTTTTGACACTTTTACAGATTTTGAATTTGATACAGGTCATAAAAAACTGGCTTCACGTCAAACAAAACTTTACTTTGCTTGTCGTTTTAGTTTTACCACCTAAAAAGTGACAAACGGATACATAGTGCATGAATTTCAGCAACTGGGCTGATGGAGTGACTGAGGACATAACATTCCTGATCATCAGTGCTGGCGCGGTACACCACAGAATGCTTCCTCCTGACTGTTTCATGAAAGCGCTGTGCTGGAACAAGTCGGGCTATGCCAAGCCAAACATCCCATGCTGGTACCAGATGGGGCCAAGGAATGTGCTTCTCTCAACGGTTGGGGCAGAAAGATATAAAATCAGGTAAAGAAAGCAGATAGATAGGGGTATTTTTTTTTCTTTTTTGGAAGAGGTACAAAAAAGGGTGGGGAGAAAAGCATCAGGGATGATCCCACCCGTCTAAAACATGATTACGCGAGTTAACTCATTTATGTCATCGATAATGATACACCAAGAATCCAGCTATCCACTTAAATCACACATTTATGCTCAACCGGCTCTGCTTTAGTTCAGAAACTAAACCAATCCACTCATTTTCCCAATCGATGAAATGTACAATTCATCGTACATGATATGTAAAATTTATTTTATTGTTGCAACCTTAAATTACAAATTTTGCAGCCTTTATAGAATAAAAAAAGAAAGTTGCGGTCATGGTTGCAAAATCTTTTAAGCGTCATTTTCACCAAAATATTTGAAATTGCTCCGCCTAACCTTCCTTTTCATTCTCTTTTTCTCATCAACTTGTAATCCCTCGTTACCTGAGAAGACCTTCTGCTGGCCTCTTTTCTAATATCTCCTCCCTGATTATTTTGTCTTTCTATTGTGATAAAGATATTTTTTTAAATATGCGGAGAGCAACAGTGGGCACAACTTCTGCACAGAAATTAAAGAGGAGTTGGCTTATTCTTGGAATTAAAGTAGCAAGAAATGTAAAATAGGCAACAACAACAACATTCTTCATCTTAAAATGATATACTGGCATGGACTAACTAATGATCATTTAGCCAACATCTGCTCAAACAGCATTGTACTGTTTTATCCTTTAAAGATACAAACCGCTTTCAGTGATGGACCATGGTTTATTTTGACCATATGTCAATCGAAGCTACATTTTAATTAACAAAATCAACATTAAAATTTAACTAGGGTAAGTTGGAATTGGTTAGGAGATGTTAAATGAATGTTTGCTTCAGGTACATGCTAATTTTAAAGAGTTTGCTCCTGTTTGTTTGGGTCAGACGCTTAAAAAACAATGTGCGTCAAATAACTTTGCTCCTTTGCTCCTAAAACCACTTGCACAATTTGTGTTTAGCTGATGAGAAACAACAGAAACGCACCACTTCCTGCTAATGCGACAGAGCTTCTTTAATTTTTTCCATGTTATAAATATGTTACTAGATCCGGCCTAGTCAGACAGTTGTTGCATAATGTAGAGGAAAGGCTTCGGGCTGCTCAGTGAACCATTGAGGTTAAGATGTTGCTATATTAAAAGAGAACTGTGCATGTCTGAGGGTGGCGGGTCTCTAGCTGCCTCGTGATGCAGTAAAGTCTGCAGTGTCTTTGATTTAATAAACAATGAGAAGCAACACACAGCCTTAATAGTAGTTACCAATTCACTCAGTTCTTTTTTCCACCCCAAGAATGACCATGACAATGTCTGCTGCAGCAAAAGCTACGCTTATTTTCGGTTCTATTCGCAGGTGACTGTCAAGCCGAACAGGCCAAGTTCTTGTGCTGTCGCAATAAGTTATTAATCAACTAATCGATTAATAAATAAAAATTGAAAATGGTCTCAAAATATCAGTAGTTTATCTCAATAAATACCGAGATAATTAATCATAGCGCATAATTTGTTATTGTGACAGGCTGATAAAGGGAAGACTAGGTTGGTTGGATGCTCACCATGGAAACCGAGTGCAGACTTTTGAACTTATTGCTTTTGGACTTATTGCTGACCAAAATGTTATATTAACCATTTAAGCAACTCTCCTTAAACATATAATGACCAATATCTCTGCTACTAAACTTATATTTTTACAAAAAAAAAACCCACTTCCTTACAAATTTGGTATTACCCAGTGATTAATGGAGAGAATGTCTCCCTCTTTATCTACAGCTTTCAAAGTATGTTCACTCTTATGTTGCATACTGCCAAGAAGATTTCCTCTGGTTACTCCTCACCTATGACCAATCCTGAATGTGGTAGACTACATTTCTCATAGTATCTTTTCATTTTTATATCACCAAGAGGTTCAGTCGGGTTGTTGGGGGACATTCTCATTGCACATGGTCGGCACTGACAAACTGCACTAACTGGGTTAGCGAATGCTTATATATTGTTTTTGGAGCTAGAGCCGTGGCATTCCCAGCTCTTTGCCCACACTGAATCAACCGAACTTCGCAAAATCTCCTTGAAAACTCAAAATGAGGTGCCTGTGGTTCTGCGGTTCTTCTGTGTTTTGAGACAAAACAGTCGCCCTACCTGTCCGGAATATTTTAAGAGCCTTAATTTCTGCCCTTGATTTGCCGATTCACTGGGTCTGTTTTTAAAGTTTGCAACGCCACAGGTCAACTTTCAACTTTCTGCCACAGCATTCAGGTCACCAGAAAAGCCGTTCAATCTTGCGCCAAGGGAGAAGATTGCAGGAAAATGAAATGGGAAAAAAAATGTCTTCAATATTACCAAGTGCCTTCTGTTCATGTATATTTTTTCCTCTTAATATGATGCAAATATTATCAAATCAATCATAAACTAGGGTTACAGTTAATTATTTTAGTAATCGATTATTCTTACAATTAATCGCATTAAAAAATTGCCACATTCTGCAGATTTTTCATTTCACTACTTTAGCTTTTTAGTAAAATATTAGAAATACATTAAAACATGGAAGTAGACAATAAGTCAATTAATTATTTTTTTTATAAAATAAACAATTTATTGAATAAATGCCACTTCCTTTAGTGAATTTGAAATGGAAGAATCCAAAACTATGCCATTTTGGGTTTGGGGTAAAACCCATTAACAGACATAAAGATTTTATCTTAAATGCAAAAATTTATTTTTTGTACAATTTTGGCTTAATTAGTGCTCTAAATATGTTGCTTTTTCAGCAAAATGGTCTTTTTTGAGTTTGTATACTCCAGTTAAGGATTAATCAATTTCCAAATAGTCGACGATTATTTCAACAATGTGGCAATTTCATCCCTACCATAAACGTTTTATGGTTTTTATTTAAGATTTTAGTACATGCATCATTCAAACATTGACGAGAATCTTTCAAACAGGTTATGTAGTATATTGTGTTATGTGCTGGGGTGGTGAATAGCGTATTAGTGATTGTGATTTAAAATTCCATCATCATAACTTAAGTTATTTGCTCAATAAAAGGGTTAAAGGACATACATTCATAGAAAATAACATTTACAAAATCCACAGTTGCTGCTTGTTGCCATGGTAGCTGGGAGCTTTATACAGGAGGGTTATAAACGAGCAAAAACCATCAGACAAATGAAAAACATGGTCACAAATAACTTTTTTTTTTTTTACTTTAAGCAATCCCAAAGCGTAAAAGTGACATTCAAAGTCTTTTAAGAGCCTAAATGGCGTGTGTGTGGTGGTCTCTGCTGGGTTCAGCACATTGATCAACAGAGTTATGGGGGAAAGCAGTGGTTGGCAGGCAAAGACATTTGATGCAATCTGAATATAAGCTGCTGTTAAGAAAGATGCATGATATTATGGGACAATATCACATACATCTGATTTAATGTCTAATGTGAATGTTAGAGCATCAATGAACGAGTCCTGGTTTCATGAACTTGGAATGAAGCGTTTTGAAGCAGAGAAGCCTCAAATTTTATGATGTTCTACTAATAACATTTTGGTTTTGTTTTTCAGAACATAACTTACACAAACACCAGCCAACTGCAAAACATTTAGGCTAAGAGTTTACCAAAATGGTCTTGTTTATATTCTGAAAATAATAACCCGGTAATGACTCAGCAAAACATCATGCAAATACTTGCAATTTTGTAGCCTACATTTATAACTTATACTTTTATGAACACCGTAGCTCTTTTCAGATCATCCTACGCCTTCCAATTACCCGAGAGTTCCCAACATGGAACAGGGCATGAAATTCAACTCATTAATTTTAAGCATCTAATCTAATTACAAACCTGTAACCAATAATAAAATGAACTGTACAGGGTCATTGTGGAAGCAGTGTGACGGAGTACTATGACACCTGCTCCTGAATCAGCAAAGGTGCATGGTTGCAAACAACCTAAGGCTCTTCAAGAGTTGAACTGATCTGAAAAATATGCTGATCGGTAAATTGAAACATGTCGAGTATGTTGCGCAACAGCTTTGCATGCATTCAAAGCACCGACTGCATCTTATAAGGGTTTTAAGATGGAACATCACAGCCTTTGGGGCAACCTCCCAAAGCTTGAGCAGAACTTCCTAGGACATTGTAGGTAACAAAAACCATTTTTTAACACTGATGAGAAGAAAACCAACAAGCAGAAATATTGTAGCAAGTATGACCTCAGCAAGACCTCTTGTGTGATCTTCGTGGTGTGCAGTGGTTAGGACCCAATAAAAGCTAAACCGCTGAACTAACAACAGAGTACGGGCAGTGAAGACTCGATAACGCACACAGGAAAAGAACACCAACCCCTGAAGTGCAGTAACTCAGATTTCTTAGAAAGTGTATGCTGACATCAACTAAAAGCTGTTTAGATGATGTGGTTTAATTCAGTTTACGACTTACAGCAAAGCAAATCAATCAGGAACCCCATGCTGACCCTTTCCCACTGCTCTCAGTTAGGGCTGAAACGATTAATCGGATTTATCGTGATTAATCATGAAATACTTGTCAACTACTTTAGTAATCGATTAATCGCTAACTGTAGCGATTTCATATGTGAACTTCAAATAGGGCCAAATTAAATCTGTTTAATTACTTCTCAAGTTCCAGTTTCTCTATTTAAATTCTATTTTTACCATATTTATTTAAAAAAATGCAACATGTCAATAGCTAGAGGTCAACATTTCCTGTTATTCTGTATCACAAATGAAACAAACTGCTGCAGTTCAGCAGAACATCTTGGTTTTACAGAATGTTGAAAAGTGCTTTCCTGGTCGCCGCGTGGAGCAGTGGATGAAGCGACCAGCATACAGAAACCACAGACCTCGCCGTCCCGAGTTCGAATCCCGTCCTTGGTTGCTTTGTCACATGTCATTCTCCCCTTACTGTAAATAAAGGCCACCAGAGCCCAAAACAATTATATTAAAAAAAAGGGGGAAAAAAGTGTTTCCCGCTCATTTTTTTTAATGAACTCAAACTAAGAATCTCGTTTTTAACATAGAAAGAAATCTCAATTTTGAAAATGCTTCAGAGTTGAACGGAATATCACATAAAATAAAACCTTTGAAAAGTAAAAGACTGTGCACGCTTCCATAATTTCTTCCATGTGTCACAGTCATCTCCATTTAAGTAATGGCCCCCAGTATTCTTGGTGATGCTTTCATGTTTCTGCAACTGCACCCCCCTCAGTGCTCCCTAGACACAGTGGCATCTCTAAGCAGGATAAAGTGCAATGTCACGCAAACTGGTCTGCTTTGAGGAACATAAGCCCGAGGTGTTGCCTGACGCTCTAAATTCGGTAGATCCTAATCCAATGGAGTGACACTCAGATGTGGACAAATTAGCCAGATCCACGGATTCAAATCATCACAGCTTAGAAGAGCTACAGGATCCACAGCAGACCTGCAGAGGTCTTGGTGAGCCCTCACACCTAACAAGGGAATAAAATGTGAAATTTTATGACAAATACAAAATCTTAAAAAAATAACCTGTCCTAACCTCTGAAGCAGTATCCATTTTAAGTACCAAACAAGTGGCTAATTTCGCTTAAAATCTGCTCATAAAAAAATAATCTCCTTTTTTGACATACATTAGCTTATGAAACCTTAAAAAAAAGTATAAAAGGAAAGTTAAGAGCCACGGGACTTTCTCTGAAAATGGGAAATAATACCTAGCCCACAACATAAATACATGTACATGGCCACAGATGTTTGATTTGAGTGGTAAATAAAGACCCTGCCTTCACATGTCCCAGAAAACCTAGCCTAAAATAGCTGTGTTCCACTGCCTACAGGCCTAAAATAAATATCTAGGTTAGGAAAGTAGCCGGCCAGCCAGAATGCGGCGAGACACAGATGGCAGCCAGAACAACCTGACCAAAAAGTAAAAGGCTTTGGGTTTAAAAGTTAGTGACATACCTGCAGACTCATTTGCTGGCAACAAAAATCCCTTTCCTCCGCCGAGCGCCAGAGCTAACTCGTGTTCCAAGTGGGAATTTAGCCTCCAGTGCCTCCATGGGACTGGTAGCAGTGGAGGGGCAGGACGGCACCATCGCAGAGCTCCTTAGAAGGGCTGCCGGCCCGTAGCGCGGTCGCACATATTCCAGGAAAGCGTGTCATCAGGCCGCTTAAGCCGCCCAAAGAATCGTCCATCTCACATGCACGCACTAATCTACGCGGGGTCACTCAAGGTAATCCCTGCTGAGCACTCTTTTGATTGGCACTCACAGCAGCACAGGGAGGGTTTTTTTGGGCCTGTCAGCTGGTCGGACGATACCAAGTCGGGATTTTCAAGCAGGGGTGGAGCTCTCAAATGCTCCAAAGAAGTAAAAGTAAATGGAAAATGAGGAAAAAAAAGAAAAGAAAAGAAAGAGCACACAATCAGCAGAGAGGCTGCCAACGCTGACTCGGTCTCACTGAGGGTTTTCTTTTTTTTTTCCACTCTGTTTCACTCACTTGCCCTACATTCCTCTACTCTTTGCTGCTGCTCCTATCCCACTCTAACGACTCACTCTGCTCACTCAAATGCCAGTTGCTGGACCTTGGAAATCGGCCATAAACTAATAAACAATTCCTTAAATTACAATCTAGAACAAACAAATATCCCATCTATACATGCAAAGTAAACAGGCTTTTCCCTCCATCTTCACCAGGGTTCTCTTAAACACTGGTGTCCTAACTGCAAATGTTAAACACTGAGGAAACTCATCCAGTCACTTGAATATGAAAAATGTTCTTGTGCTCAATAGGTATTCTAAAAACTTTAGTTTGCCACCTCCTCTTACGTAAAAACATACTCTACAGCCACACAGTTCTGTTGCACAGCAGATGTACTGGACACAATGTTCTCTACAAGAGCTTGTGGCACAGGAAGCAAAGGGAAACAGCCAGAGAGGATGAGACCTGTCCTTAGCCTTGATTGCAAGATTTTCTCTGAACCAGTACAAGCTGGAGGTTACTTTACCCTTAGCAGGATAAAGAATGAACAAGACTGAATGAATTATATTTTTCAGTGATTGAAAACTAATGTTTGCAGAATGCTATAAAGACACTCCAGTGGGCTAAATACTAACAGAACGTCCTCCAGATAAATCAGTCTGAGCACCAAACAACATCCAAGAACATTAGTAACCAAACTAACAAAACAGCATTTATTATATTTCATTTCTCTCCTACCTTTGACTCAATGCCCATTCAAGGGTCCCAGCATAACGCAGCCCGAGACCAAGTTCAAACCTTCAACACATTTTCAGCATTTACATAACTTCCATCTTTGGGGTTGTTTGACTTAGACACAGACAGTGGAGATCAGGAACCAATCACCAAGCTTAGAGTCAGAATAAAGTATGCAAAGATTAAGATTTCACAATATATATCATCATTGCAATATTAGTATAAGGAATATTGTTCAGGTTTAGGTAGAGCAATTCCCTAAACTCTTCAGTAAATCCATGACCTCATCCCAAAACAACAGCTTGGGTTATTTTTTAATGTCTGTAATTTGATAAAGATTTCCTTACAGGGACAGTATTGTGAAAAAATAATAATGTTATTCCCTCATCAAAAGAATACCTGAAATACCTGCTGTGATTCTTTCATGCATGTTTGAGTAATCTTTTAATCTGCCGTGGCAACCATTTAGCTTGGACCTAGCGTCGCCTTTGAGGCGCAACGCCTCCTCGGAGCTGCAGCTTTCGAGGTTCCACCTCACTTCCCCAATCAGCTCCTTCAGACTAACCAGCAACAATTAGCAAACACCTGGGGAAGCTGTGCATCTGCTGAGCTCATTACATGAGCTACTTCTCTGCACAACACTTGTAAAAGCGTTGTTGAAGGGTTAATAGAGGAGTGATGTGATGACTTCCTCTAGGTGGAGTTTCAGAAAGAGCTGGAGCTTTTTAAAAAGACAGAGACCCTATTTCAAGGTGATAAATTAAATTATATAAGTCACATTTAATATATGTAGTATTTTTGTATCAAATGAAGGTAATGTAGTTACTTGATTGTGCTTTAAAATGGCACTATGTGCCTGGAAAATATATAGTAGTGCCCCTTTAATTTTGGGCAATCAGCCGACACGTGAAACTGATCTTTATCCGCCTCAATTAACTTTTGAAGATTTGCCACCGACTCCTTTTGCTCTGCCATGACAGCGTTAGTGAAAAAATATATCAGTATTGGTAGGTCTTCTTAAATGTTGGACTTACCTGGTTCCGTCCTCTCCTCCTGCCATAGTTTCTCCTGACCAACGCCTTGTAGTTTTGGTTCTTTTTGGTCAAGTAGTAAAACAGCACACAGTCAGCGACGCACTAAAACAAGGAAAAAGAACATATTTATATGTTGTTTATTATTGTTATTAGATGAATTATGTCCAGCTGGTGTCTATTCAGATGCGACAGCAAACTTCACATTTACCTTCCTTTCAAGATACGAGGCAATCAAACCAAAATTCTTGGGATGTTGTATGAACCTGCGGGGTAAATGCATTCGTCACTCATCTAAGCCAGACTCCCACTGCTGGGACTTAATAAAACCAGGGTGATAATTAAATACAAGCTCACTTCTCCTTAAAGATCTCCCTCTCGTGTTCCGTCCAAACGTTCATGAACTGCCGAGCTTTGTACACTTTCATCGGGTCGTCCATCAGGCCGTTCATGTTTATGAACTTCACCCGCCTCTGCTCCGTGTCGTACATCATGGGAGGGATGACCGAGAGCTGCCTCATTTGTTTCTCATTGTTCTGTGAGGAACAAAGGGGTCAGAGGTCAGACTAAGCTTGCTTCATAAGATCTAATACAGAAGGCAGTAGTTTAATTGTGACATGCTTCAAGACAAAAATATAATACCAGGTCAATTTATTGATGAGCTGGAGAGTTTGTTTTTCTTTAAGCCCAAACTTTGTCACTTGAGGAACGTGATTCAGAAAATACTGAGCAACATCACTTTAAGTCAGCCTGAAGCCGAACAAAAATCAGGTAGAGACAAGCAAGCTTTTAAATATTAAGATGATACATGGAAGTTCAACGGTCATAGCTCTCAATGACGGGACTTGGTCACCCCTGATGAAACTACGAGTGCACAGATTGCAGTTTTCTGGCCAATCATAAATCTTTAAAAAGTTTGACTTGTCGATTCTGACTTCGGTTGATAACGATTTTTCTAAATATAGCAACTATTGTTAACCTGCCACGTACAGTAGTAACCTGCTGGGCGTATTCGTCAGTTAGCAGTCCCTTTTTGGAACAGCGGCTGAGTTTCAGAGCTTTGTGGAGGTAGATAAGATTGGTTTCAAATCCAAGTGTCAGCCAATTGTCCATCTACCAAATGTAAGAAAATTCAGAATTTATTGCTGCATGCATAGATAAAACCCTTCCTATTGTCGCTTTACGCTAAAAGCTTAATGCTGAGCAGCCAGCAGAACTGTTCCTTTCTCAAAATATTTAAAGATGGGACTTTTTGCTCCTTCAATGCGCTTTGTGAAAGTAGCAATGATGTATGAAGAGAACAAGACTCAGAAATCGCTTCCAAGAAGCAAATCAAAAAGACACGTTGGAACTGTAGAGCATGTCCTTGGCTACATGGAGCTAGTCAACCATTATTGTTTTGAAAACAGTAAGGGGAGACTCGTGGTACTGACTTTAGGATGTGTCACGTTATGGCTTTATTATTTGTAAACTCGCAGCTGAGCAGCTTAACGCCATCTCCACTTGTGAGTTATGAACGAGTCGCCTCGTCTTTGCGGGTTTGTGATGCAACTGCGTTGCGAAAGAAGCCGAAGCTTCTATTGTGGAGAAGTTGCAGGAAAAATCAGGTGTCTGAAGTGCTTAAATACTTTCCCTCCCTAAGGAATGCAGTAGAAATCTCACAATGAGAACCGGCATGATTACGACTGGAAACAATTAAACCCCTACAGAGGAAGAGCATTTCAAATGTTCTGCAGCTGGTTCCTACCTCCTGTTCCGAGAGACCGTCGATGATTTCAGAGATCTCGTGCTCGCTCCTCGCTATCGTTGCGGAAAGACCCGTTCCTCTTTGTCCAACTCTGTGGGAGAAAAATGAAGTACCAACAATAATAACATCGAATTTGTCTGCAGTGAAGATCCCACTTTAACACAACTGAAAAAGTAAGAATCTCAAAAATAGACCTATCAACTTGAGTGGTATAGCTTTAGCTTCAATCTGTTCAGATTTTAGTAAAGGAATGCTATGGTATTGCGTTTTAGGAAATAAGATGTTTGTCACTATTATAGATTTTCATTACTTCATCAAACAAGTAATGAAGGTGGTGCAAGGTGGTGAAGGATAATGAACGACGCTCACCTTTGGAAGCGCTCCTGCTGCTCTCGCTGCTTGCGGATCTCGGGGAACTGCCGTTCATAGTACTCCCGTGTTCTGCTCTCCTTGGCTTTACGTCTGGGGTTGTTCTCCATGCGCTCCACCTTCTTCTCCCATGCCTCCATCAGCTGGTCATAGCGCTGGCAGATCTTCTGTTCCTGTGCACCGGGAAGGGGAAACTCTTGAATCAGGGGTGGCTTTTGTTCTTATGCGGAGAGTCGAGACAAGATCTCATCGGTTTGAAGTCTGTTGTCACCAAAGTGAATCAGAGAATCCACAGTGGGATGTTGTTTTATATACAGGTGAGAAAAATAGAAACTTCATTCACGATTATAGGTCCATAATCACAGCAATCGACAGCATGTACTCCCGACTAATATTTTTTCAAGATTAATTAAAAAGATAAAAGATGTTACATTATATTTTAGAGAAAAAAATGTCTGCTTATAATACTTTTTGATGAATATCTGTTTTGTTCTTAACAAAAAAAACTTGTATTTCTGCTTGTAAATTTTAAAATGAAGAGACAACATTTGTCTAATAAGGTTAATGGGTGCATTTTCTTCAGAAGGTAAATGCTACAAAAAACTAGTTACTTTAGTTCTTCTAAAGCTTATTTACATACATTTAATGTCTGCATGCAGTGAGCTCTCTGAATTTAAGTTGCAATTTTTGTTTGGCCACACAGTTTTGCCCAATAAAGCTGATTTCTGATTCTGAAAATGTGTAAAGTTTCTTTAGAGTAGTTCTTTTGTGAATTTACCTGAATTATTCCATCAAAAACTGAAAAATTGTTCAAACCTGCATTTGTTATTGCATCTTAATTGTGGAAGGTCAAAAGAGCCATATGGTTTAGATGCATAAGTAAAGATAATCTTTAATTTTTTTTTATTATCTTCTGATCAACTTAAATCTATGACTTGTTCCTATTTTCTCTCCTTAAAGGTGCGGCGGTACGCATTTTTCAGGAACAGTGCAATTTTGTGCCGTTTATAGAGTTATAAAAATGTTGCATACATCAAAAATATGACTTAGTAATGTAATGCCTTGAAATTGTGGCGGACTGCTCTGTGAGGCGGAAGGCTCAGTGAGGAAGCTGCAGCTCCCGGGAGGAGATGCATGGAAAAGCCGGTGAGACCAAACGTTTTGCAAACCTGAATGGTTGCCATGGAAGATTAAAGGATTCCTCAAACATGAGTGAATGTTTGAGGAATCATGAATGAATGAATGAATGAATGAATGAATGAATGAATGAATGAATGAATGAGCTTTACATGACAGGATGGAAAGCTAAAAAAAGTCAACTTTTACATAATATTCAAAACTGATCAAAATCAAAAATCTGCAGGTTTGACCTAAAACATCTGGAAAAGCCTGAGCAACAATAATGTTAACAAAACCAATCTCTCCGTCTACCAACCATGGTCACAACTATTCTCTGTAGGAAACCAAGCAACAACATGAGCATGTTATTTATACAGTCAATGCAGCAGTTTTTTTTTTGTTCCTGAAAAAAAATATAAACAAGTCAAGCAAGTTGGTTGAGGCCAGAGCAGGAGCAAGTGAGGAATCCATGTGTTGTGGGTTTCAGTTTGTCATCGACTCCATTTCTGTCTCCCGTCGCATTCACAATCCGCTCCCGTGCAATCGTTATGTTTACAAACCCTCTTCAACGGGTCATGGCATTTCTATTACACAAGTTTATGTTGAAATCATCAAATAAAAACACAGTCTGTTTACTACCGAGGTCAGAAAAACTACTTAAATCCATAAATACCTTGACGGGAAAGAGTTAAAATGTTTTGGGAAGAGGCTAACAAGGACAGAATGGTCCTTTTTTTTTCTTTTTTTCTCCGACCTTCTGCAGCGAGGGACCAACAATTCACCTTCCTCTTGGCACAAGGCCACCAGCGCTCTGCCATTGTTCACGGTCCAAAGGGTCTGCCTGAGCCCGACAAGGAGCTGCCAGAGAGGTTAAGACTTGCTGAACCGCAGCGACACAAAAAAGATCTGCGTGTTTAAACACAAGGTGATTCTGCAATATTTAAATAACCGATAAGGCTTCGGTTTGGCAAGGCACTTCTCAGAAAGGCTGTTTGATGTGACAATATTTATTATTCCACTGCATACAAAAGTTGTTATTGCCCCACACAATGTGTCCAAACAAACGGGGGAAACCGAGGCGTCTCCTGTTCCCTAAATAATACAGCCGTTGTATAATTTTACAGCTTCCACAACCGTGACCCACAGAGTCAAAAGAGCCTCGGCGAGCAGGTCCTGCTTATCGTCGCCTGGTTTTGAAGTCGATCTGGTGCCGAATATTCTTTGTAGTTTTGACTTAATTACATGTTGTTCTTTCAGAAATTGGCCTTTTTCTGTCTGTATAGCCCTGTTAAAGATTAATCAATTACTAAATTCGTTGCTGATAACTGTTTCAGTCATGTACTTTAAAAGTGCATCGCTGCATCATTTCCCTCTAAAGACATATCCCGTGAACATCCATAGATAGTCCTTGATAAACCCGAATCTTGGTCCTGTTGATAATATTTTTAAAGGAAACCGGTTACCAGATGTTTAGTCCCTATTTTGATACGGCTTGTTGATAATGCTGCCATGCAGTTCCAGTGATTGCCACATTATAGCAGTTCAGCAGCAGTCAGATTCCAAACAAGAGTTTTTCAATGTGAATCTGGGGAGTACAAAGTGGGACCCAGGGGCCATTTACAGCACTGAGAATGAATTTATGCGGCTCTTGACGACAACTGAAAAAATTAGAGGTGCGCCGATCGATCGGTCACCGATCATAATCGGCCGATTTTCGTGAAATCGGTGATTATCGGGATCGCCGATCATTGGCTCTGTTACCGATACCGATCACCCGCATTTCATTTCTCAGCCTGTCTGTCCAGCTGTTCTCGTCTTTCCTTCACGGCGCAAACGCGCAGCAACAAATGCTA
>CAEGAF010068446.1:0-18547 GCA_903067075.1 Micropoecilia bifurca | reverse complement strand
ATGTATCACGTTTTAACGTGTTACGTATCACGTTTTAACGTGTTACGTAACACGTTTTAACGTGATACTATCACGTTCAAACGTGATACTATCACGTTTTAACGTGATATGTATCACGTTTTAACAAGATACATATCACGTTATAACGTGATAGTGCTCGAATTTTTTTTTTCTGCGTGACAGCAATGCGCTTCCGTAAAATCGTCACAACCTCGGCAGCAGAAAATGTTGGTTATGCCATCAGTGATGACGCAAAAAGTGGGTATGCGCTGCACTGGAGGGGGCGCAAAACCGATGTGTCGAATTTTTTTCTAGTCGGCATTTTCTGGACTTAACAGCTATATGTGCATCTATGAAATTATAAATAGCAGATGGACGGAACAGGTGTTCTAACTGTATGTGCTACCCATTAATCCGTCCTACCTTGTGGTAATGTGGACACAGTTAGTCAGAACAACGACACTCTAATCGGGACTCCCATCAGGAGTCCCGATTAGACTAATCACTCCCATCAGGATGGGAGTGATTAGTCTCCCATCCCGATGGGAGTCTAATCATAGCAAGGTACTGAGTCCTCAAAGGCAGAGGTCCCCAACCCCCGGTCCGTGGACCAATTGGTTCCGTTTTATGTATTACCTGACTCTAGGGGATCTTTTATTTAGAAAATCCTTTAACCGGATTCTCGCGGTTACTTGCATGCCAACACTGAGCTCACAAGCTTCAAAATGAGTAAGAAATAAATCAGATGTCTTTAGAACGTTTCTTTGCAAAGGGGAAAAGGCCCAGACAAGAGACAGGGGAATGGATGTAACCAGTCCTGTTGAAGGAGAGTTCATGGTGCACTGAGTGGACGGAAAGAGACAATGCATAGGTGCATGTGAATAAAACAAATTATCGCTGAAAAATTTACTTAGTTCAGAAATGTATTTCAAAGAGCAACACTGAAAATCTACAAGCACTGATAACACTGACTGGTTTATCCTAGTTTGAGGATGAGGGCTCAAGAAAAAAAGAAAATGTAGTTTCTCAGGAAATTAGAAATGGGGTAAAGACTGATACCTTAACAGATGTTCAGCAGAGACAGTCATTGACCACCTGTAGAAGCAAGCTGTTCACAGATTGCCATATTCCATGTATTAAACAGAGTAGAAAGTCAACATTTGGACAAAGAGCAGAAAGGCCCAGAGCAGCAGGGGAAATGCTTTCCTCTGCAGACAAACTTTAAGGATATGCTGGTCTCATTTTCCACCAGAACTTGGCACCTGCTTCACACTCAAAATAACCAAGATGTGGTTTAATAGCCATGGTATGCTGAGACTGATTGAGAGTCATATAAGAATCACCAGAGCCAACAATGCAGGTGAACTGAAAGCTGCAGTCAGTCATTTATATAAAAGGAGCCCCAACAAAGTATGTGCAAAAGTTGTACAGTTCATGGACATAATGTTAAGTTGTCTGACTTTCTTTAAAATGAAAATTACATTTTCTTGGTTTTATGTAGCAATGTAAGTTATTGATGAAAAATGTTTTTTCATCAGCTCTAAGCCCAAATCATAAATATAAATACATATATATTCCTCTGATTGTTATGAGTAGTTTTAGGTTTTGAATTCAACTTTATTAGACAAATACGCTTTCTTGCGTTAATGACTTTACATCTGTTGTTTCTCTCACCAGTAATTCCCATGTTAACAGCAAACATGAAGGTTGCACCTATGGGAAACCCTATAAAGTAGAAGTTCACTATATTAAAAATGGCACCAAGCAGTTGTTCCCCAGCTCCTCTGAGAACTCCTGCAGCTACACCCTGCAAGTAACAAATGCACGTCTGATTATAATTTGTCTCAGACTCAGACTTTGATTGGATGAAAGTCGTTCTCACCGCAGTCGCATCGCTGACATGCATGAAGCAGAATATAAGCATTACATCTGCAACCCTTTGAATTATGTCCCTAAGAAAAGAACACAGGAATAGACACCTTTAGACTTTGAATCATTCTCAGCAGGAAACATTAAAAAGTACAGGGAGATGATTCACTTTTTTAGTGAGGTAACAACATGGTAAATGATTTCAGGTTGTCTTCAGTAGCTGGAACTGACTTTAGATGAAATGCGCTGATTTTGGCACTGATGGGCTAACATTTTACCACTAATACACCAAACTTAGTTCATAATACTGTATTATTAAGATACCAACATTAAAAATGATTTAAACTAGTATTTTTTTCTTCAATTTTCTCTATTAAGCATACACCAGCTCTGTTACCAGAGCTTTTAAACATAACTGAAGCCCATTAAACAGTTACAGCTTGGTGTCCAAGAGTCTGCATATTAGTTAATTTATGACTGTCTGCTGTCTGAAAACAAAGAAAACCTGTTGTGACACATGCAGCAAGCTGCAATCAAAGGTCCACAAATTAGCTGGGTTTTAGGAACCAGTTACTGAGTTACTGAGTTTGGGGTTTAACTTACTGGTCTGAGGTGAAAATGAATCCAATGACGTTTCTGGTGATGCTCACCCAAACTCCAACAAAGCAAGCAACGATGACTGTGCAAAACACGCGAAGCGGACTGTCAATAAAGGCGAACAAAACAAGGTAGCTAATCAGTTTCCACTTAAAAGCTGCAACAATAAATTACTGCCTGATGATGTATTTTTTTCCTTCTTTTAAAATGTTTCTTCAACAGTTTATTGTAGAAATACAAATCATAGAACTTTAACATTTCAATAAAAATAAAACATAACATTATATGTTATGAAATACTTTCCAATACAACCAAACCAGATTTCTCTGCGGAGTCCATTGATTCTAGCTCAGATTTGTTGGGTTTTTACAGAGACAGAGAACCTGTTGTCAGAGCTTTGGTTTTTAATCTTATGGCTTATGCATATACCAAATATTATAGCAATGCTTCAAGACAAAGCAATTTTCTCCATAGTGCTCCAGTTTTCTGAATTAGACACCTAACATCATGTATGAGTACATATGGGTCTTACATGCACAGATAATTGGGACTTTACACGACAGCTTGGCCTGCTGTACGTCTCCGGCACCAACAGCATTCCCGACCCGGACAGCAGCGGCAACAGAAAATCCAAGAGGGCACTGGGGAAAAAAAACAACACAAAAGAGCAGAGAATGTTACGTGTAGTTTTTAAGCGGAGATGCTAAAGGCTGCAGTTGTGCCAAACGGTCCCCTCAAAACAGAAAAAGACTGCTATTCTGTATCCTGGACCTCCAGGACTCTTCAAATGCTATTGGACATTTAAGAGAACACTGAGATAATTGTCTGAATGGAAATGTCCCTGTCAGAAGCCGTCCTAAGCCTTAGTCTGGGGATTTAATAAAATACATTTCAGACCATTGATAGGCAGGTGGTGTTTTATGTGCAGCGAGGATCAATGTGTGTGATCTATAAATGCATTACCATGTAAGCCACAATGCACAGCTGGTACGCAATAGACTGAGCCCCCAGTTCAACTTCACTGATCACACCAGCCAGGAATCCTCCTACTTCAAAAATCCACCATGACAGGCAGATCATGAACATGCTGGGAACGGCCAGCTTTATGAAGAGACCCCACTCCTGCAGGCAGTCGAGTGACCAACCTGTGAGTCCACATATACAAAGGATTTGACCAGTTATGGAAATAAGCAAGGATAATAAATCAGAAGGAGATTCTTACAAAAGTATAATGTAAGTAATAATAAAGAAAGAGCTACAATACAATCCAAAATGCAAAAAAAAAATCTGACAGTGTCTGACTTTGTTCAGAGGCTTGAACTGACCTCCCCATGTGGCTTTGTGAAGACCCCTCCACCAGATGTAAACATTCAGGAGCAAAGCCAGCAAGTACTGAGAGATGGTGTTGGCTGCTGCAGATCCTCTTCAGACAGAACCCAGAGCAACAGCATGAAGGACAAAAACATGAGAACAAGACATAGTACAAATTAATATTCAGAAATATCTAGTGATAAATATGTCTGAAACCAAGTCGTAATATTCTTTGTTCGTTTGAACTACAATGATAGAGAAACTTACGCTACAACCTGCTCCAGATGTTAGAGGAAGATATAGTTGATGAGGACATTGGGGACATTCCCAACTGCTCCAGTTACAACCTGAGGCCACATGATTCCCTGACATGTAAAGCACAGAATTATATTTGTTTAATTGTAAACAGGCCTAAATGTGTATGTACTCTGTCTAAACAGCTTTACTCTGAAAGACCCACCTGGTTTTGTAAGTACTTCCCTTCCAGCTGGTACATAAAAGCAGCCTGACATCAGGACAACAAAAGAAGGAAAACCTCAAGCATATTGAATCAATCAAGCCATCTTTGTTAATCTATTTTTCCTTTGTAATATTTGTGAGGATCAGAGTAGTTTTGACCTGGAGATAGAATTTTCTACTTTTTTTTTTGGAAAGGTAATTTTAGTGACTCATCAAACTCACTGGAAGAGCCGGCATGAAGATCTTCACATACAGCTGGGACAGACTGCAAAATAAAAGCTCATAAGAAGGACTGTGAACTGAAGGCATTTCCAATCAGAACCCCCCCCTGGAGAATCACACCCACACGCTTCAGGTTACCGCTCCCATAGGTCTGCATGTAGCAGAGCAAACCAACAGATTTGACACACCTGATGCATATCTCTTACTGTTTAGCTGTTTGCTGAATAACCGTAGATGAGGACTATCCACCTGAGATATGAGGATATCGCAAGATGCAGACAAACCCGTGCCGACAGAAACACCGCTGACGTTCACCACCTGCCTGGGAGACAGCAAGAAAGAACTCAAGAATCAACTCAAATCTAAGAGAACAACTTGGGAATGCATCAGGTTTGCCCGATTATGTTCACCGCAGCTGCCAGTGATACTGCTGCTAGCTCCGTCTTCCCCAGGTGACCGCAGAACGCCAGGCTGATGATGCTGATCAGGAAGACCATCAGCTGGGAAATGACCTGAAAACACAGCATCGTTTTCAGGAAAAATAATGCAAGCCTTTTGTTTCAAAGGCATTTTAAAACATTATTTTGAAAGGCCCACAAACCCAGAAAGTGTCTTTTAGGATATGATTCATAATATTTTATCAAGAATAACTGTAGCTTTAGATAACCGTAGATATTGTGAGCTGAACTCCCTGGCCCTCCACTCAGAGGCCTGTCGTAATAAAGCACATGATAAACTAAGACAAACTCAATAATTATTTTTTTCTCTTTTTACTAAACCTGTTCAGTCTGATGCACTCGTCTCATCTAGCCATTTTTAAGGACAATTTTATTTACGGAGACGTCATAATTAATTTTATTGGTTGTTTCTGTTTCTGGGATAATTTATCATCCAGCAAAATGTATTATTGTGACAGGCCTACCACAATCTCCATAAAGCCAAAAGGAACAAATGTCTGTGCATGAAGTAAAACTGTATGGCTGCATTTTGAACACTGTTTATTAAATATGTGTATTAGAATGGTATTTATTCATTGAAAAATTTATTTTAGTCTGACCTGGCCACATTTGTAGAAAGTGATATTTTATGAGATTCTATTTTTATGTCTTTTTGAGATTGTATGACATTTTATGAACCAAATATCAAACTCAAATCAAAATATTTTTAGTCTCGTATCTGTCATGTGAACCAGCCTGGTAGAAGCTGGTTCATAAAGACAAGAATTGGAGGAACCTGTGATTGGCTCAGAACGATAATATGCTTTCTGTTGTAACTCCCACAGATGTGGGACTTTTGAGGAATTTGTAATCTAAGAAGCTATTTTGTTTCATCTTTTTTGTTGATTGGTCTATGGCTTTCAAAATCTGCCTCTATATAACATTCTTCAGAAGGTAGCATTTAGAAAAAGAATTGATCACCTGTAAAATTCTGGCTAAAAAAAGCAACTTCATTTTATAAAATCATAAGTTAAGGAAAAATACAGCACACGTATTTGCTTTCTTAAACCTCTCCACATAAGTTAGCATCCATACACTTATCAAATACTGTATTTTAACAATGGACATTTTTTGTAATTTTTACGTTTTACTTCTTAGGGCTTTTTATATGCTCATGATAAAATTTAACATAGACTAAACATTTTAGTTGTTAAAACGAGATTGACTGTTTTGTTTGAAGTAATACTTCTATTTTAATTGTATTTAAAAAAAAAAAAAAGAAGAAATTATTTTTGCAACCTTTCCTGTTTCTGACCGAATCCATGGCAGCTTTACTCTTCCTGTTTCTAACAAATACTCAAATACTCAACTCCGCTCCCCTCGGTTGGTGAGTCAGAAGCGCCTCCTCTTACCGCAGGTCCTGCCAGTCTAAGGATCTGCAGCACCTCGTGCCGGGAAGTCCGCCTGGACTCCTCGGTCCGCAGCATTCAGGGTTGGTCTCAACAAAAGAAGCGTCAGTCGGGCCTCTGCCAGCTCTTTGACATTTTTGATATCCTCTGAACTGTCCATGACCAGATAGGTCGCGCCTTTATACACAGGACTCCAGAAACGGTCGTCTCCTGTTTAGTTAAATGCTGCTTGTTTGCTACTGAAATTATCCGGAGCTTTTTCGTGTAGCGCAGACAGTACTTCTCCTCGCGCTCCAAGAGGATGTGATGTTTATGACGACACTGCGGACAACAGTCATCTTACCCTTTGGTACAGTAACTATTCAGCATAATAGTTGCTATAATTTCATATGCAGAGTTTTATTTGTTTTCCTTAGAAAAAAATACACTTTAGCTGACATCACCAAATCACAAGCTCTGATGTTGTATCAGCCCACGTGATACAACATGAGTCAAATTACGTGCAAATACTAAAATGTTTGCAGTTCCATTTGATAAACTGGAACAGTAATAAAAAAGAGCACTAATAAAAAAATATGTTTTAAGAACTGCATTACTAAATGAAACACATTAAGATTAACCAAGATGGATGTTTGAAAGCCTGTTAATTAAATGAAATTTAAATTTAAAATATTTCATCAGACCAAAAAGACAAACGTTCATTACAGATCTGTATATTCCGTGGGTGAGATTTCCAGTATGGTGTTAATATGCTTATTTTTGGGGTGTGATCATTTAGAAGTTGTACATTCATAAGCCCGACCTTTTGTTTTTAGATTAATAGAGAAATTTTATTGGCTTTTACTTTGTGGATATTAATTTAATAATTGCTAAGTAATGCAAATCCTCCTTGTCAAAACAAAACGAAACACACATTGTTGATTTTTAACAATTAAAACTTCAAATGGGATTTAATAAAAACCACAAAACCGACTTGTGTGCCGACCTCAAGAACATTAAAGAGCTCATTCAAAAGTGCAATTTCTTAAAATAATTTTTAATGGTGGAAGTTGAGCATTACAAAGCAAAAAGCAGAGATCACCATTCAGTCATTCACAGATTACATCCCTGATTAAACAACGTATTCTATATGAGCATGCTTTGTGAGGATGGATGAACTCCTTTAGGCGTCGGACAGCTTCACATTGTGGCCATAATAAAAAGAATGTTGGTTCTTTTTCCGAGGCAAAGTAGAAATGAAGTTCAGTAAAATATATTCTTCTGCAACCAAATGCAACAAAACAGCACATGTCAGTAAGTAAAGCCTTGGTTGTTTTTATAATAAATAGAAACACTGATTGCCATAAATGGTGTTCCCAGCACTGAAGTGGTAGAAGTATTCCTGATTAATATTTCTCCAGTGCACATGCAAGTCTCGTGTAACTCAAGGCGTTCAATTTTAAGAAACATTCCAAGTGAAAATGCTTATCAAGGTTAATAAACTTTAGGTAATAACAGTGTAGTACAAGGTTTTTGTGCTAGATGTAATTGGAATCTAATAAATTCTGATGACGGGATCTCAAAATAGACTGGACTGATGTGAAGTTTTCAGTGAACTGCCCACAAAACATACGGAAAGCTGAGAAAAGCTCAATCAGTCAATAATCATCCCTGCAACCTGGGGTTATGCTCAGTTTGGGATATCTGTGGCCAGATTCTGCTGTGACTGGATTCTTGCTCATTGCTGTCAACTGCAGTAAGAAAGCACTTGGTGTAAAGGACGAGTAGGTAAGTACGAATAGGTGTTTCTGACTGTGTGCCGAGCTCAAACACAGTTGTGCAGGTTTTCATTGTCTTGAAAACGAGGTATGCAACTCATGACTTAAAATCCACAAAACTATAAAAAAAAATAAATATATATGTATATATATATATTATTAACAATATTTGGAGAAACGTGTTCGGAAGTTAGTGTTTGTAACCAAGAAAAATAAACGTCAATCCATATGCATAAGAAGGTTCAGTCTTAACTACAGGTGCAAAAAGAGGAAGTTGGAAAAACAAAGATAAAAGCTGTTCATTGTATTTAACTTTTCATAAATAATACCAAAGGTTCGTGCAAATTCGCACCTAACTGAATGCAGCTCATTCAAACTGATCGTGTAATGCACATACGCCGGCATTCCTCTGCTATGTATAAAAAACAGCAAACAACTTCCGGTTTGATTCCTCGAATCACGCAACTTTAGGTTTTGTAAACAGTAACATTCAAAAAAGGTTCTCCCAGATGGACGGGGTTATGTAAATATACAGCACAGTACAGCACCTTGCAAAAGTATTCGCTCTTCTTTAACTTTTTTCCACACTTCCTATAACTCCAAACTTAAAACGGATTTTATCAAGACTTTAAGTGATACACTACCACAAAGTAAAGCTGTGCATGCTCTTTTGTGTTGGTCTACCACAGAATGTCTAAAGGGAAAAAATGTTTGCAATTCGGTGTGGCAAAAATATATAAAAAAATACTTTTGCAAGGCACTGCATGCAGGAATAAGTAAACCACAGATTTCAGAGGATTATCAAGTTATATTAACGTAGAAAGCTGAGTAAACTAAAGGCCTAAATCAAAACCATTTACTGTGTGTGATGGGACTTAACACACATTGTTTCTCCTGCTAACAAAGCAGTCTGTAAACATCTCTTCTTCCACTGACATTCTACGCCTCCTCAGACACACAATAGCAACCCTTTCAATAAATAAGTAAATAAATAATACACTTGCTAGATAAAGAATACATTCAAGTATATCAGTTCCTAAATATTACAAATCCACCGCTTGTGGACAGCAAAACTTGTGCAGCATAAAGAAAGTCATCACATGCACCTCTACACATGATCACTGTTAACTGCATCAACCTTGGCTCTGTCATGTTGATTGTTGAGTGTTCCAGCTGATAAAAGTCTAGAGCAGCTCTTGGGCTGGACAATGACGCCAAATCTGAGGTCGTTCTCTCACAGTGCAGTGAGGGTACGAAACAGCTGGGTGAGGCAGAAGACGGAGGCGGTAAGTGCTGTGCACTGTTTGGCCAGCAGCTTGGTGCTCAGGTCTTGACAACTACGTTTGCTGCTTGCCCGCTCCGCCGCCAAGCAGAAGTCCCTGAATGAGCGGGCCACATCTGCCAGGCCCGCGACTGCCTCTGCGTTTCTTCGATCGCACCTTTCGCAACCAGAGAACCAGAGGCAGACGGTGGCCAGCTCCACCAAGGTTCGGAAACTGTCAGCTAAAAACCTTAGCATTTCCTCCGGGCTCTGCCCAGTCCCCGTTACCTTCTGGCAACTAGACGTGAGCCGCCGTGCTTCCAACTGGAGAACCCGTTTGTTCTCTGTGAAGTGTGCCGGGCACGTGTCCCTCGCGTGACGACCTCCGAGCTTTGCCGCAGAGCGATCAGAGCCACCGCTGCCTTCCAAAACCGATAGAAGCTTATCAACATCTCTGCGAAGAACTTGGAAGCCTTTAGGAGGTTCTGGGTAGTGCTGCTGACCCAGGTGGGTGAGAGTGTCCTTGTGGGATTCAGACAAGCAGGATTCCGAGGTGTCTGAGTGGGGTGAGAGAAGAGGGCTGAGCTCAGAGGTGGAGGACGAGGAGAAAAGGATGGTTTGAGGAAATGATGGGGAGAGGGTGGAGGAGGCAGAGATAAAGGAGGGAACAGGAGGTGATGTAATCAGATGAAGACCTGCTCTGGACGTTTGAGAAATGCCAGTGTTCTGAGAGCGGCAGGAAAACTCATAGACTGTAAGCTCATCATCAAAGCTGTCTTCCCCACTGAAGCAGTTTGTATATGACGCCGGACAGCCGCAGGCATCCAGGGGCACCTGGACCCCCTCTGCTAGTGACTCACACCCAGATGCAAGTATAGAACTGCAACCAAACTCCGATTTCAGGGGCGTCGTGGCAACCAGGTCTGCTGGAGTACTTGTCTGGGACAAATCCTCACAGATGGTGAACACTCTGCAATCAGCAGAAGATGCTTTTGACGGGTCTGAAGTCTGCTCCAAGGGACTACAGAGACCCATCAAAGGTCTGTCACTGCTTGTCCTTGCCTTTTGAGATTGACCATGAAAAGCAAGTCGTGGTCCATTCAGATTCTGAGTGGTCACCACTATTGGAGACTGACTGCTCCCTTTGTAACCTGGGATGTCTTCCTGTAGACTGTTGACTTTTATGTTTAGTTCTGGGGCATCCGTTACAGGTCCGGGAGTGTTGGTGTTCAGCCCAGAAGTATTTCTTTGGAACAGGCTTGTTATAGATGCAGGAGGTTCTGTTATGGGTCCTGGTGTGTTGTCATTAGATCTGGAACAAAGAGTTTGATGATGCTGTTTGGGCTCAGTCTGCACAGGCAGCTGACAACTAACTTCTTTTTTCTCACACGCCAATGGAGATCTCTTTGCTGCTGTTGTCTCTACAAAAAACTCCCCATCCAATTCAGATCCAGTCAGCGTTGCATCGGAATCATCTGATTCGGCTGAGTCAGGTGCTGTGCCCGTCTCTAAGTCAAGGGTTTGTGTGATATCAAAAACGTTGTCGGTGGTACGTGCAATGTCACTACTAGCTTCCCCAGCTGGACTCGGCGCAGAACTCCCAATCCCTGCTTGAGTTAGACTTTCTTGGGAGCGTGATAGATAAAGGGGTAAGTTTTGAATCTTCCCCCTTAGGGTTGAGGCAGATAAGCGGCCCATGATGCTCGGTGAACAAGTCTGTAAGATAAAACGAGATGGGGGCGGAAGCTCTTTGGAGAGATCATTCAGTGTGGCAGCTTTTGCCATCACGATGCCAGGACTTCCTAAACTCTCTGCAGGTCCACTACTCATCAAGGTGGAGTCACTTTTAGGTTTTGGTGTAACTGTGTTTTTCAGTGCAGTTCCTGAGTTCAGAGAGGATATGATGCTTGTTGCAGCTCCCAGTTTTGCCCTAATTGACTTTAAGGCGAGAATGTGGTCAGCATTGACAGAATGGTCCCTATTTTGGACTTTAAGGTTTAAAAGAAGCTGAGAGCTGATGTGTGTTTCATCTTTAGTTCCCTGGGCTAAATAATCACCAAGGCAACTGTTTGCACTTACAGTCCTGTCTTTCTGTTTCTTACCCGAAGTGTAACTTAGAGAATTACTAGCATCTGCATCATCTTCATCGTCAAAAACGTTGTCTGAATTAGAGCTTTCTGCAGATTCATGAATGAGTTCTTCATCATTAGCACTTATTAAAGCCTGTTTTAACAATTTAGCAGAGCCACTGTGGTTATTACTCTGTTCTTTGGGAGCTACAGCAGTAGTATTGATTGATGTTGGTATGTTTTTGGAGGTTTCTGCCTCTTTTATCAAAGGCTCTGTTTCTGGTTTAAGTGCAGGAGGTGTTTGAGGGAGAAGCGGTGATGGTGGAGGAGGAGGTGGTGAAATCAGTGAAAGGAAATTCTTATCAACATGTTTGTTCATATGTGCAGTGACCAAACTTTCATTCACTTCTGTGAAATTATTAGGCATTATGATTGCACCCTGTGGTATTTCAGCACCCACAAGGGGTCTCTTCAAACTGGATGACAAGTCAAACACGTTCTCTGTCTTTTCTTCTTTGCCATGCTCCTCAATTGTATCAGGCAAAAATGTATGACTAGTAAGTGGTCCGTTTCCTGTCAAACCTACTGGATTTTCCTTCTCTGCTTCTTCTTTTTTCTCACCAATCTCTTCCTGATCTTCCACTTCCTCCTTTCCGTCACCTCTCCGATCTGCGCTCTCTTTTCCATCTGGATCGACCCGGCAGCGGACGACGGTGATGGTAGGAGGAACCACCTTCACCAGATCTGTGACTGATTTGGATTCCATTGCATCTGGTTCCATCTCCATTTCCTGCTTCCTGGTCCTGGAGGGGGGGTTTAGATTCCTGTTCTTTTCAGAAGCAGACAGAAAACCTGGGTCATGCGAGCAAAGCTTTGACAGGATGGGTTTGGACTCGAGCTGAGCCGGCTCTCCTTCAGAATGAGTGAGAGAGGAGATGGTAGGGCTGGGATTTTGGGTTAGCCCCGAGGGTTGTGGATCTAAAGTTTTTATTGGGTTATCATTTGGACCTGTCAAAATGTTTTTAAGAAACCTGTAAGGGTTTAAATTGGACTCCGAGTCAATATCAGTTTCTGGATACGTAACTCTGGAGGTGTAATCGGTTTCCATGAAAGAGCGTCGCTTTCTGGATTTCTTCCGGAGCAGAAATGTTGACTCTTTGCTTTCTCTTTCCTCTTGGTCTTCCTGTTTGTCCATTTCTGTGTCCATTACAGAGACTCTGATGTCACTCAAACTGAGAATGCTCAGGGTGTCCAGCTTCATTTCTGTTCGACTGCCTGCAAGAAACAAAAAAATACAAATGTGATTAAAAATAAACATTACTTACATGTTTTGAAAAATACTCATGTACTTCTTGTGTAAAAGCAACACGATATTTACACGAGTTTCTTTTGCTTAAGCTCTTCACGAAGCTGAGTTAATCAAGTTTAATTTACAATTATCATGTCTTCCTGTAAGAAAACTTTTATGCAAGTGCAGGTCAGTGCCATTGTCTTTTCCAAAGCTTCATCTGTCTGCCTATATTTTCCAATCTGCTGTGGTATAAGAAGCTGGGAGGCACCACTTGAGAAAGAAACATTGAGAAAATGAATTTATATCCCAATGGAATTCTCTACAAATTAGAAATTTAAGTTCATGTCACTCGTTTCTTGAAACTCATCCTCGCTCACCATTGAAGGTGTTAGTTTTTTTTAGCAACTAGTCTTCATTTGTGATTAAATGTGTGCAAGAAAAACTTGAGCGATTCATTACTCAAACCATTTGTGTGCTAAATTCTGCAGCCACCAGATGGCAGCAAAGACATTGGAAGAATGTTGTGAACAGTGTTTTTGGCCAAAGATAAATCACCTCTTCGGACGGCACCTGACGTGGGATCTTCAGGTGAGGTGAAGCGATCTCTTGCATCGAAGAACTCCTCATCTGAGCTGCTGTCCCCGAATCCAGGGGGCGGCTGGAGGATGGGAATTGGCTCAGATCCATCAGCCTTTGCTTCGTCCTTATGGATGCTAGGATGCGGAGGGCCTGGAAGGCTGCGAGCGCTGTCAGGGGTGATGTTGGAGCATAGGTTGTAGTAGCAGCGAGCATCGCTTTGGTCAAAATTAAAAACAAAGTCTTTGTGGGAAGACTGGGACGATGGAGAAGCGGAGAGAGGATGCTCTCCAGCACTTCCACCTTCATCTGCATTTCTCAGTGTCACACTTATATTGCTCTGTAACTTCCCCTTCCGCCTCAGCTCATCATCTTCGACATCATCGTCCTCACTGGCCTCAGGAGGGCTCGGCAGGAGATCTGCGAGACGGGAGAGCTCAGCGAAACACAGCGAGCTGTCTGCTGAGCAGAGTTCACCTGAACGTTTTTGACCTTTGGGGCTCTGAGACGGGATGGACACAAGTTTGGGATCAGCTCCGTCACCGGATCTCCTGCATCCTCCTCTTTCTCCCGATTCTCCGGCACAGCTAACAACTGTGAGGTGAATGAGGGGATGAGCGTGAGGTGGTGGAGGAGCGAGGAGGTGAGGCTGAACATGTCCATCAGAGTGGAGGTGAAGCTGAAAAGGGGAGTGGACGCAGACGTGAGGTTGTGAGAGAGCTTGAGTCTGGACAGAAGAGGAGGCGCATGAAATTAAATCGTCTTCCTCCAGAGCATCAAGAGAGTCACTGGAGGGACTGGTGAGGATGCGAGAGTCAGTGTGACATGAGTCTGATGCTTCTGATGCAGACGGCTGCTGTTCCTCTCCAGCTCCAGGGCTTAGGTTATGAGCCCCTGAATCGTTGCCTGTTATTTGAATCTGTATTTTTGCACCAAGCCTCTTTTTGTTCGATGTGTCATCATTCTTTTCTTCTTTACCATTTCCTAATGAAGCTGACTCTCTTGGAGTATCAAGATATTTTTCTTGTTTTGGTTTTTTATTCTCCACAGATGCGTCTCCCTTCCCTTTGCAGTCTTTGCTTCTCATCCGGTCCCTGTCCTTCCTCTTTCTTCCTTCAGAGTCTGACAGGGATCTAACGCGAGGGCGGGGTTTGTCATCTTGAGACGCCATGCTGTACAACGGCTCCATATTCAAGTCTGAAGAGTCCTCTGAGTCACTTGCACATCTTGACACATAACCTGCAAACCCATATTAAAGCAGTAGTCAGTCACAACATGCGACAAGTTTTGTTTTTGACATTCTACAACAGAGCACAATTTACTGCCTGGCTCAAACACTCTTACACTTTAGCTTTTTCACAGTACAACCACCACTTTTCTTGTATTTTATTGAAATTTTATGTGTCCGACCAACAAAAGAACAGTGAATATTGTGAGGTGGGAGTAAAAAGATCTATTTTCATTTTCTACACAACTACAATTTTGAAAAAATTACTACTTTTATAATTAGACACCTCAAAAACTACCAGCTATTCATAATTTAATTGCAGTATAAACATACTGATTCTGTTCCTCTTTTCCCACAACAGAAACACAAACTTCTCTGTTGAATTAGCACATTAAAGCACGGTAAACAGACTCAAGTCTGTGAAAAAATGTGAAATAGTTCATACAGTACGAATATTTCCATTTGCCTGCATTTGTTTTCAATAACATACAAGATAAAGCTGGAAGTTATACAGCTTACATGTCTAAATCATAAACAGTTCATTAATTGGATGACTTCTTTTTTGTGGGCAATTTTGATTTTAACAGAGGTGATAAATACCAACGTGGCACCAACTTTTCAAGTTTGTAGCTTTTTGCTTTTATAATCAGTACGTTTCTAAGCCATCAGAGGAAATTTAAATGTCAGATTGTCTAACTTGAAAAAACATGAACTTTAAATGTGAATCTTGAGGAAAAGACAGAAGGGTTAAGAAATGAAATAAATCTTGTTCAGATGTTTTCTTGCTCATGTACCTTCTTCAGCAGAAACTCTGTGTTTCTTGTCGTCTATCCAGGGGAAAACGTTGAGGTTCGGGTCAATAAACACGCGGCAGTAGCCTGCTATGAGGCAAGACATATCCTTTGCTGCACCAGCCTCCAACAGTAACGTGATGGGCTATGAGAAAGGAAATGAAAACATGGATTAGATTAAAAAAAGCTGACATTATGAATCAATCAATCAATCAATCAATCATATTTTATTTGTATGGCACATTTCAGCAGCAAGGCATTTCAAAGTGCTTTACATAATTAAAATAAAAACAGTATGTGACATTGAATAAAAAGTGAGAAAGAGATTTTAAAAAAGTGAGAAAGAGAAATAAAAAGAAATTAAAAAGTAAAAATAAAAACTAACATTTAAAACTTCTTTAGTCAAACCACCATTTGACAAGGACTCAAACCTTTAAAACTTATTTTAAATCATTTCCTTATAAACCTATATTGTAAGTTTGAGCTACTGATGCTACTGTCACTTCTTTCTTTGTGGGAAGCCATTATTTAATGCATTAAATTGAATGCATTAAATTGAATACATTTAATTAAATCTATCTGTTGTCTTGTATGTAATGTCACCAGTGTTAGTGATTACGGCGTCTCTTGTCTTCTGTTTCTTCCAAGCTATTTTTCTGTCTCAATTAACAATTCAGTAAAAAGCTAGAGGCCTGAAGACAGCCGAATAAACATATATCCTGTTGGTGTGTTAGTCGTCCAGGGACTTGCCTTGATGTCCTGCAGGTATATCTTGACGAGGCTGACTTTGTCTGATTCCGGCAGCAGCTCAACGCGAGTGATGCTGTTGAACTCTGTAAGGTTCGTCATGATGCTCAGCTTGTGGTTGACCACCTGACTCACCCCGTACCGCGCGCCAACCAGCAGGCTCACCATCGACTCCCTGTCCTGAAGCTGGAAGCCCGATGGAGATCAGAAAGAGAAAAGAAAACGGCACAGCAGAGGAAATTTTATATATAAAAAAAAAAAATACAAAGGAATTTCAAAAATCTTGCTGGTCTATGTCAGCTTTCTTCTTCTTCTCTTTTTTTTTAGATGGAAAAAGCCTACCATCAAGGTGGCACCAAAGGACTTTCCCCCGAAGGACTTGAGATCACTCAGCTCCTCTAGATAGTTGATCCGTGCTTGATCTACTGACAGGCTCTTTTGCTTGGGATCATGCTGGGACTGGGTTTTCTTCATGTGAAAGCCGATTGCCTTCCTCAGATCTTTCTCTCGCATGTTCCTCAGTAATGTGGACGACACAAAATTTTCAATGCCCCAAGTCTTCCTGGAGCAAACACAGACAAAAACAACTTCACTTCTGCTTTCGTTAGGAAGTAACTGTACGGTGCAAACATCCAGTATCTCCAGCAATGACATGAATAGATTTTCAAAAAGTGTTATTGTCCCCTAGAAGAGAATCTGTAATGTTTTCCCAAATCCAGTACAACCAAAAGATAACTCCATTAATATATTTGGTAAAATTAATTAACAGACAATCAGTTATGCATCCAAAGTAATTTTTAAACAAAGTTGAAACACACTCTTTTTGCAGTTTGTCACAAACCAACCAGGGTGTCACAAACACGTGGAAGACAGCAATCTGGTGAGATGAGACCAAAACTGAACCTTTTGATCTGAATGCAAAAAAACAAAATAATGCTCTGGATTACCATGAATATGATGGCAGCATCATGTTATGTGGAAGCTTTTATTAAAGAGAGCTAGAATATAATATATAATACAATTATATAATAATATATAATATAATATTCACAATAAAAATATTTAAGTTTGTGGTTGTAAAAATGATGAAAGGATGTGAATTCATGTACTCGGTACTAGATTACAACTTCCAGCTTAAATTGAAAATAAACTCAAATCAAACTGTAATCAAGAGTGTAATCAGTACTGCAGATATAAAACAAGACCTGAGATTGTTTGCAAGACCAAAATATGATCCTGATTCTCTGTCAGGAACTGACACCTCTACATTCAAACCCATCCGAGTTTGGATTCTTCTTCCACATTTGCCATATAATGAAAGAAAATACCAAAACACCGTCAGGGCACAGAGCACCTCCTGTCTGCGTTCCTCACCTTTTATGCTATGCTTACACTTTTCAATCGATTTCATTCTTGATGCCGATGTCAGAACATCCTCCTGTGCTAAAACCTGAATGACGGTTCTGAGCAGATAAAAGCATCTGCTAAATGAGTAAATGTATTCTGAGATACCCTTAAGTAGCAGTGAGATTAACTTTTATTGGAGATCATTGATTTTATTCTGCTAGGCAGCTTTGTGTCTTACAAACATAAATACACAAAACTGTGGAAGCTTGTTTGCATAACTACTGAAGAGGAAATATCCTAAGTAGCTTAAGGTTGCGTCATGTTTATCATGAAATGTGTTTCTGATTCTTTGTTGCAGTTTAATAAATCACACATAGGCTTACGTGATCATCTTCAGGTTGGCTTTGGGGGACAGTCCGCAGCTCACCAGCCTCTCCTGAATGTGCAGCGCAGCAAGTCTTAAGGCGGTATTACACCGCATTTCAACGGCGTAGCGTTCCTGCAGCACATCGTTCACCCCCTTAGAAGTGGAACGATACAAATGATGAAAATTTGATTTGGCAAATTAATTTGGACTTTTTAAAAGTAATATTACTATTGTAGGTTTTTGCATCAGCTTTTCAATTTTATGCATCTTGTCATAAAAACAGCACAGGGTAGGTGGTATTTTTTTCTGAAGAAGCTGAGCTTTTATTCCACACCAGTTGGAAATTTGTCAACTAAGTTAATCATAGCACTTCAGATAATATAACACCTGCTCACTAATTTAATAAGTCCTTCAGCAATCTTTCTGTAGAAAGAAGGAGTCATTATTTTACTGATCTCATGGGCATAATTTGCAGAATTTATGTTTGCATCTAAAATGAGTTCTGTGATTTCATCAGAATTAACATATAACATATTAGTTTAGTTATGTTTGGTTTAGCTTCACTATACATATTACATTTCATTACATAGCTATATAAATAGTAATCACTTCCAAAAAATGCACTTTAGCAAAAGAAAAAACAAGAAACGCACACACACACACACACACACATCCACGCGCGCACGCACACACACCCACACGCACACCCACGCGCACACACACACACACACACACACCCACGCGCACACACACACACACACACACACACACACACACACACACACACACACACACACACACACACACAC